>PVKH010006083.1:0-21395 GCA_004027955.1 Chaetophractus vellerosus
TTATGACTTGACTCAAAGCCCCAAGCCCTAATCACCTTGGTCTTTGGGGTGTGACCAGCCCCCACCCTAAGTTTGTAGGTGTGGCTGGCCCCTCCCTCTTGTCTCCTTAGCCTTTGAACTACCAGGTGAGGCCCTCAGCCTACAATGAATAACAAAAGTCACTCTAATTACAGAAAATTCTGAAGATTCAGAGGTTGCCTCCCTAGGAACTGGGGGCAAAGACCAGCCACATTTTTCACCATACTACAATCTGGTTTTCTGTATATGAGTTAGAGTTGTTTTCACATGCTGAACATTAATTCTATAAAGTACCATTGGGTTCTGAAGCATTGTGTGGATTCAATAAAATGGTCTTTTGTGGCTTGTGGCAGACATGAAAAAAAGGATGACATATTTTCAGGCCCTTCTTGCAAAGAGCTCATAAAATCAACAGTTCTTCTTTCCCATTTTCAGGTGGGAGGAAATCTAGATTTCCCTTGCAAGACACAGCTTGTCACAAGTGCTAGACGAAACACTCAGAAATCCAGGAAGAGCACTGAGCTTCCAAAGGCCAATGTGTACACCCTGACTTGAGCACTATTTTCAGACAGACAACAAAAGATGCCATTCTCCAAAACTAAGAGCTTATTTATGTGGCTTGTCTACTGTAGCTTGTTTGATGTTTCTGTGACTCTTGATCGCTGTTAGAGGGAAGGAGGAAGTAAAAGGGTATAGGGGTAGAGGGATACAGAGAGAAAGACAGACAGATGACAGAGCACCTTATTAAATTGGTTAAGATTCTGATTCTAATTTTAGACTAGAAAACTTTTTAATCAAGCTAGCAATATAGGCCTATATTTGTGTGTTTCTCTGGCTTCTACAGTTTTTTGCTGTGGGCTCTACTCAGCCTCTATTTTCTTGCTCAGACACACCCAATCCCTGAGATGATGCTGGCAGGGCAGGAAGAATAATTAAATGCTTCCAATACACTTCCACTTCTTTTATGAATCTACAGGGGTTTAGGATTGAGTTGCTTTTACATATTTGGAATCTGGGGGCCTGACTGTTATTACAAGGACCTCCAATCATTAATTGTCAATTACTTGGAATTACCAATCTTCAGAATTGGCATTTGGGTGCCAGTGTTCACCTGAGTTTCCTAAACTTTCTTCCTTATTCCATGGTGTTAGCCTAGGTAGTCGCACCTTTTTCTTAATTATCTCTTCCTTCCTTCCTCCCTCCCTCCCTCCCTCCCTCCCTTCCTTCCTTCCTTCTTCCCTCCCTCCCTCATTTCTTTTCTCTCTCCCTTTGTTTTTTTTTCTTCCTTTTCTTTCTTTGTCTCCTCCATGTATTTACTTAACTAATATTTCTGAAAGGGATACTACTACCTTTACCCAGGGTCATAAAGGAGCACAGTTCCCTAATAAAGGTGCCATAATTTAGAGAGAAACCATATGGAATATAATTTACTAGGAGGCTATTAGGATTGCTCTGGAAACCCAAAGATAGCCAAAGCCTCTCCAGGGACCTCTTGTAGGAAAGCCACAAAAAGCCCAAGTAATCTTAAAGCTTTGTTTTTCTCTTCTCTGTTTACCTATAAGTCTGTCGTGTTCTTATTTGTACAAATTGTTTTTCTCTGTTGCTCCATGTGCATCGTCTATATGACCTAGGTTAAATCACCTCCATTTGGCAAGTAAAACCAAATTCACTGACAGGCTCCCAGACATAGTTTCAAATTGCCCAGAAAGACCGTCTGATTGACCCAGCTTGCTTCACGTAAAAGGCCAAACTTCAAGTGACTTCTTGAAGAAGATTCTCTCTCTCCATCATCTATAATCACTCACCTTCTCTCACTTTGTCTGGTAAGGCATCATCATCAACAGAACCCTGATTAACCAATAGGATCCTGTTACTCTCCTCCCCTCCTAATTGCTTTCTCCTCCAAGTGCTAACATTACCTCAGGGCAGACATATAATAGATTCTCAGTAAGTTGTAGTGATTATAACGATGATGATGATGGTACTGTTTTAGTCAGGGTTCTCTAGGGAAACAGAACTGGCAGGAGATATCTGCGTATGAGATTTTATAAAATTGTTTCATGCCACTGTGGGATGTACAAGTCCAGACTCTGTAGGGCAGGTTGCGAGCCAGGGGCTCTGATGAAGTTCCTTGATGAATTATCCAGGAGATGCTGACTGTCTGAACTAGAGACGGGAATTCTCTGTCTGAATGCTGACGTCGCTTCTCCTTTTAAGGCCTTCAACTGGCTGATGAGGCATCACTCATTGTTGATAGCAAGCTCCTCATTTGATTGTGGATGTAACCAGCCATCTTTGCAACCAAAGTCCATGAAATACCTTTGTATTACAATTAGCCCAGTGCTTGCTTGACCAAGCAACTGGGCGCCATTGCCTGGATGAATTGACCCATTAGCTAACCATGACAGTTACCAACATCAGCAAAAATATATTATCTAGGCCAAGCCCTGATTAATTCAGCAAGTCTCTACTTAGGCCAAGTCCATAATCCATGCTTCTGCTCTATCACACACCGCACAGACACACAGACACAAACATGCACAAAGACATGCAGAAAGAGAAAGGGAGGGATAAGAGATTCTAGAACAGTGCATGACATAAAATTACTCAAATATTAGCTAATATTTTAATTTATTCTCCCATGCAAAATAGATTGCAGGGTGAAAAGAAATTTGCGTGTGTGTGTATGTGTGTGTGTGTGTGTGTGTGTGTGTGATACATGGTTGTTGACTCGATAAATAAATATCACATCTTTTAATGAAGGATGAGATTCTCATTTAGTATCAGAGGAGAAAGAGAAGTAGGAAAGCAGGGCATTAAACTATAGCTCTCTGAGTTGTTATTTTGACAGAAGAGAAAATGAAACTGAAGTTGTTTGGTACAGCTATAACAATGACCTTCTTTGGTCTCATGGACACAGCAGTGAATCTTGACACAGGGTAGGAGATCATCTATTGACAATCCTCACTGATACTAAGCCTTTTAAAGTTTTCTGCAGAAAGCCAAGATGAAGTAAAAATAGCATTGTATTATACTAAAGCTGACTGATGGGAATGGTTGGATAAAGGTTTCTTGTTAAGCCCATCAAATATTACCCTCTGTAGAACTTTGGTTTAGTTTGCTAATCAAATTAAATTTCATTCACTAGCAGAGGAAGCAATTGGTATTTATTTATCTGAAGGTGCTCTGAGTCTGTCTCTCCAGACAATGTGGATATTTCTAGAGAGGGGGAGATAGGAAAGCCAGGGTTAACCATTTGGGTTATACATGGTCATCAAGAACCAATAGAGATTGTGCTGCAACATGGAATGCAGTCAGGTTCCTCGGAACTGTCTGCATCTGAGCCCTTCTGCATTAGCCTTTTTTTTTTCACCCCCTAAATATACAAAGCTTCCAACAGTCAATTGCCAAAACATTATTTTTCCTTTGTGGTAAGCGGAGATTTTTTCTACAATCTATGTATCACTGCATTTTAAAAAATGTGGGTACATAGAAAAACCAACTGTTTTTTTTTTAAGCAAAAGAATCAGAGGTTTGTGTTTATAAACAACAATTTTAGAGCCTAGAGGAGTGGGTGGACCAAGGGATTTTGAGTGAGACAGACATGGTTTGACATCTCTGCACTTTCCCTTGGCAGCCACGTGACACTAGGGAAAGTATTTATTTTGGTTTAAGGGCCTTCTTTCCCTTACTTGCAAAAGGCTGAGAATAAATAGTACATAGCTAATAGTTTCATCAGTACCCTGGTATTGAGATAATGCATATTTAATACCTGACATCATGCCTAGCACATAGAGAACCTAAAAACATATGAGTATCCTCTGTCCCTCTTCTCATAATGGATTATGGCTCACATTTATAGACAGTTATGTTTTTTTCCTATACCAAAGGCCCTGACTTGTTTTACTTTGGGAATATTGTATTTAATTTTAAAGTTTTACTCATTTTCCCACCATCACCTATCAGCATTCCCACTGTGTATCTGTGGGTGTAGACATTCCGATTTGTTCCTCCTGTATCTGCTATGAATTCAGGCATCTATACTCACAGTAACTGTAGGCAAACTAAGAGCAAACAGAGTGTAGGTCCTTGCCTGAGGGTGCCCTTGTGTTCAGGGCTTGGACTTTTAGATCCTGCCCTTTGTACTATCTCTCTTGGCTGCCCAGAGGTCAACTCTGCATCCTTCTGGATTCTTATCAGATAAGTGAGGTATTGCTGATAAGTTTTGTAAACTCCTCATATAGTCACATTTAGATGCATAAGAGAGAGAAATACCTTGTAAATGTGCACGGAAGTAATCACAAATATCTTCAAAATAAGAAAGTTGTGTATTTTGAGGACAGACACCCTGTCATGCTCATTTGAGGGCAACACAGAGATTAAAGTTAGAAACATAGACATACTTCTACTCAGACAAATGCACAAATGGCTGAAAGTTGTTTGATTAGTCAGGAAAAATGAGCCCACAACAGGTAGTTCAGTAGAGGGACTTTGATTGGGGGCATGACATGCAAAGTTATTGGAAAAGTTAAAAGACCAAACAAGGGGTAGCGAGACAACCTGGATGGTAGCAATAACTGGAAGGAGCTCCCACCTCTCCCAGTGAAGGGCACATTCTAGTAGCCAGGGTATGGTGCCACCTCGTGGGAGCCTGAAACTTGGGAGAATATGAAATAATGGAAAATTCACCTCCTTCATCAGCCTTGTCTCCCAAAACAGAGAAAGAAAGAAATGGGCTGCTCTTTCCCCGTGTCACTCTGCAGTATCCTGCCAGGGCTTTCCAGTGCCTAAACTGAACCTGAAGGGGGCTTGGTGAATGTATGTGCAGGGGACAGAGCTCAGTAAGGGAAGAGAAAGAAAAATGGCAAGCCAGCTGGCCAAAGATAAAAGGTTATAATCAAGGGAAATTTGGGGAAATTCCTATGGGAACTAAGCTTAAAGGCCCCAGCATGTCAAGGAAAGGGCACGGCAGGGTAGAGCCAGGGGTTGCCTCAATGAGGCTTCATGGAGGAGTTACCTGGTATTTCCACCTTGTGCACAAGTTATTCTTCTTCCTTGAGCTCACTCCAGGAGGGTAAGTAGTATGTCTGTGATCTTTGTTCTTTCTCTCTATGGTTGCTGCTAATGCCTCCCTGATGGGGTCTGCTGGTCCTCAGTCTCCTTCCTTCGGATTTCCTATTCCCAGAGTGTGGTTGAAGCCTTAAGTCTGGCAGAGCACCCAGGATAAGAAATTAGTTCATTTATGACGCATATAAATATGTTGAATAAACAATTTTGTATCTTCAATGGGGCCTATTACACTTGAGCTTGAGAAGCACTTATTAATAATTTTTTGGTTAATAACTCCTTGAAACACTCTAAATTAGCATTTCAAAATAAGGCTGAGTCCAAAAGTCAGAGGGTTGGCAGGCAGATGAGGAGGGAAGCTGAATCCCCACATTCTTTTAGAAAGTTGAGGTTTATAGAGGGTTGGCTTTGGCATTTTCACTGGAAACTTATGTTTGGATAGCTGTCTAAGGTTAAATCAGTTCTGACTTTGCCCAGGATTCAGTTATGAGATGTTAAATTAGCATGATGTTGTTGGAAACAGACCTACCTGGGCAAGGAGTCAGAAGATGCAGATTTGGTGCCAAGTGACCTTGAACATGCTGCTTGCCATTGCTGAGGTTTGGAAAGTAGAATAGCCGAGATGGGTTAGTGTGTGTGTGTGTGTGTGTGTGTGTGTGTGTGTAGGAGGGAGATTTAGTCAGAGCATAGAATGCAAGACTTCTAGTTCAGTGCATGTTAACTCTGCCTGCCATGTACCCATGCATTCAAAGACACATGCAGAGGACACAGAGATGGGCACTAACGTGTGCCATTTGCAGGAAGCAGTTATCAGATCAACTTGATCATACCAGCCGTGGTCTGCAACCCCATACTTTACTCTTTTCCTACATCACTTGTGAACAGTCCGATGAGTCAGCAAATCTTCATAATCTAGTGGTTAACCTCATAATCTTTGGGATCAGACAGATCTAGGCACAAAGCCAAGCCCACATCTGTGTGTCCTTGGGAAAATCACAAAACATCGTTGAGCCTCAGTGTCCTCATCTGTAAATTGGAAAAATAATAGGCCTTACCTCAATGCTGTGTACACTGGATGAGGGGGCAATGCATTCAGGCTCTTACCACAGCACCTAATACACAGGCAGCCTCCATCAATTCTGGATGTTATCGTAATTGTGAATTATGAACATGCTTTAAGCACTGAGGTTGTTTCTCTCCATTCCCCAGTCTTTGTCCACCTACCCATCTTTTTTGAGTTTTCCTGACTGTGGTTATGACTACTTGCTGCTTCCTAGCTCTGATATAGGACATCTGATCAGTCCTCTGTCCAGCCTTCGGCGAGCCCAATCCTCAGTCAGCTTCTAACGACTTCCATCTCTTTTCCGGGTGTATTAGCTTGGCTCCTCAGCAGTAGCGATCAAGAAAAAGCTCCTGGGAATGTTATTTAATCAGGAAGAATCATCAGGAAAGCAGGAGAGGAGTGTGGTGAGCGAGGAGAAAAGGCAGCCGCATGACAATGCAGTACCAGATTTCCAGGGAGGGAAATAGCAAATCAATCCCACTGGTGAGCTCCAGAGACAGGGTGGGTTCCATACACAGGTGTGCAGGTAAACTGGCTCTACAGAAAAAATAGAACAATTGTCCTCAACAGAGGGCAAGGTAACTGACTGCATTCGTCCGTTGCTGGTGAAGGACCCCCAGGCCTTGCAACTCTCCATGTGTGAACACAGTGTCGCCACTGACAGCCTGAGAGCAGGCGTCCTACCAACAGGCACAGAGCTAGCTGCTGGGAGTAAAAGTACACTTGAAACTGCTGGACGAAAAGGTGGTCAAGGGATCCAAGAGAATAAGGGCAGAGCACCGACAGTATCTGCCATAGCAAGAAGCAGCACAGCCAGTGGTTTTCCATGTACACGGTACTTTGCCCTTTGTACCTTTATCCATCGTCTCATTTGGATGGGCAAGGGTTACTATTCTCAACTGATATGTGATGAAGTGAGTCTCTCTTAACATATGTGTATATGTACATACACATGTGTAGACTTAAATACATTTAACAACCCGTTCCATGATATTTTGTCTTACCATGGAGGTAGGTCATTTAATGGGAGCGGCACAGAGTTATCTGTGCTAAAAAAAAAAGAGCAAAATAAAAATAAATAAAAGCCTTTGATAAAATGTATTTTTATTTAAAATACTTAAATCCCTACTGAGTTAGGACAACCTTAGCCACCAGAAGTTTGGGAAGACTGGTTGCATGGGAAATGGGAAGATCCCAAAGGTGTGCAAAGGGAACTCGTTTGTCCTTTGGGAGAGAAGGAACACACTTTTCTAACATTAAGGTACATGGCATTTGCTGTAGTGATCCATATTAGAACCTCTTCTCAATAATATCACAGCCACTATTGATTTGCAATTACATGTGTAAACAGCTGGATGGAGAATACCTGGATTTCTGCCATATGTTCCTCTCCCTTCAGCTCCTGCGGATCAGTTGAACCTCTCACAGCTAGTGTGGCTCAAAAATAGATGTGGCTCTAATGGACCTTGAAGTCCCCCATTTATCAGTTGCTAGAATGAGGAAAGAGTTGAGAAGCACCTAAATCCCTGATGTGCATTGATTCTGACATGCAAATAAAGCAAACTGCAATAATCAGGGTTGTATAAAACTCCTCTAGTCATCACTCCACCACCTTCCCTCATGGGAAAAGAGAACCAGACAGTGGGGTCTTGCTCCCTGGCTCCTGGAACCCCAGCCTGCCTTTCTTTTCATCTGAGTTAAGACATTTTGGTTGCCTGGATACAGCTAAGCTTGTGAAAAATATGTCACTGAGCTGCTGTCATGATGGCCATTTTATTACCATGATTTATAAATGGATTATCTGTGAAAATGGTTCTGGTTTTAATCATGCCCCCTGCAGGAAGAAGCTTGTTCTCATTGGTTTGGTACAATGACAGGGCCAGCTACCCTGGCAATGGTTGGCAGATGCTTTAGTGCAAATGATAATCCATCCTCCAGAAAGAATTAGTTAACTTCTAATAGCATTAACATCCGGATGTGTATTCTGCCCGCCCCCTCAATCTTATTTCAGATTCCTTCTTCTGAGGCATCAGACTTCTTCAAGTGTCCCATCCTGTTATCTTCTATTCTGTTCCAAAAAAGAAGCAATTGACAATAACAAATTACTTCCACAATGTCCCACATATGGGTATCAGCTTTTGATATTTCACAACAAATGGATTTCAAATGGAGAATAAAGGAAGATGCACAATTTCCTCTATTTTGTGGTTGGACAAGGGGAAAGTAAGGTTTTACGGATGTGCCTGGAATTGACTATACTATTGCTGTCAATGTACTAAGCCCCTCCTACCTGCCAGGGCTTTATCTGTACTGTTACTAGTTCTCAAAAACAATCCTTCAAGGAAGGGGTTGTCTTCTCCACTCAGTCATCAAATGTTAAGTGGCTTCTCAAAGTGATAGGAATGAGATTCCAACCAGGTCCAAGCCTTTGCTTATTTTCACCATTCTAACGATTCCTAAAGTTTGTTCTATGGAGCATTAGACCTGTAAGATCTCCAATCCTCTGCCCTCCTCCCCCTAAAAAAATAAATTGAAAAAAAAAAAGAAGAGAGATGAAATATCTGGGATATAGTCTTGAGAATTCACTGTACACACTAATATTCTTAAAATTCTGGGTACTCCTATTTTCTGTAATTTTGTTAAACTGAGCTTTTCCCAAAACTTAGTCAACCATGTAATATGTGTTTAATTAATATCCACTAATAGAACCTGAGAAAAATGTCTTGGGAAAAGCTCTATTAAATCATGTTTCAAGGCCTATATTTATAGATTTTTCTTTGTTTCCATTTTTCAAATTTGCTTATGTTTCCAGGATTTTGGTGATATGATATGCTTATTATATCAGAAAAATCCATAAACTCTAGCATTTTTTCCTCTCTTCCTTTTCAATATTCTTTTTCTCCCCTTCTCCAGTTCCTTATCCTGCTGTCCCCCCTCCTTTTTTTTTTTTTAAGGCACTGGGGTTTGAACCTGGTACGTTGTACATGCAAAGTAGGTGCTCAACCACTGAGCTCCACCTGCTCCTTCCCCCTCCTTCTCATGTGTTGAGACCACCTTCATGACCCACACCTTTAGTTGAGCACCTAGGCCATGCAATGCCCATGTTTTTCTTCACTTCGTCCGAAATACTTTATGAAGATCACAGAGATTAAATATTTTGCCTAAGTTCACAGAGCTGCAACATGGCTGAGCAGAGAGTCAAACCTCAAAATTACTTTTGAATCTTGACCATCAAATAAGAAGAAAGTTGTGCTTAAGCATTAACTAATTCTACTCTATCCTTTGCATTTGGAAAATTGAGTCCCTCAGGTATTAAGGGACAAGAGTCAGGGGTCAGAGTGAAATAGCAACAGAGTCAGGGTTAGAACCCAGACCCTCTGATCCTTAGGACAGATCTGTTTCCAGAAGGACCTCAGTGACACTTCTGACAACACATCAAAAAGATTTTCTACTACCACTGTCTCATTTTAGGAGTTCAGATATGTTGTGAATCAGGTCACCTAGCGTGCAATGTGCTCAGCCCCCTAATGCATTTTGTAACTAAATGGAGATTCCAATTTTAATTAACTAACAGTGATTAGCATATCAGTTGCTTTAACTCATTACAAACAAATTGGACCAAAAATCTGACCATACGAGCATGAAATAAGCACTATTAACTTTCTATTTATACAGAGATTCAACTTAATTTCTAGTTCTACTATCAAAAAACAAAATTATCCTTTACTAAGATTTAGCTTGGAATCAGGATTAAAAACTGCCTCTAGTCTTTACTTAGGCATATTCTTCTCATCCATGTGGAATTATCTGGTCACTTGAATGGTAATAAAATAATACCAAATGAGCCTTATATTCAACTATAAGAATTAATTAACATAAAATTTATTTAATGCATCTTGAAATTTGAACATTTGCCATATTTAAGATATCCGTTAGGGAAGATAAAATGACTATAGTCATGCCCCTTTTTAGGAAACACATACATGCAAATCTGACTGAAATTGAGACATGGTTATTTTCATAATTAATAATTCAATTTTTAGAGGAGATTAAGTATGTTGCTTACAAACTGTAATTCTTTCTAGCATCACAAGCTTATTTGTGGATTATTTGTTGTGTCTACTTCTGAAGGGCAGTAAAAGGGACAGAAAATGTTAATCTGCCCAGACCATTCCCAGAGGATGGCCAGTCCGAAAAAAAAAAAAAAAGAATGCAGGTTCGAAACTGTAGCATGATGACAATCAACATGGGATATATTTGGTTTATTAAAATATGCGACCGGATGCAGTTACATAAAGAGAATAAAGGAGTTTTTGAGCCCAGAGATCTAACTTTGAAACCTTTCTTCACTGGCTGTTCATACTTTGGTAAAGTTGCTAATCTCTGTGTGCCTTTAGATATCTTCATCTGGAATTTATGAAAACACTGTGGTTTCACCTTCATAATTTTCTCCTATAAATTAAAGACGATTGATGTAACATTTCTAACACATGTTAGAACTCAACAAAGGGAGTGGATGTTACATTATCATGTCATTGGTGTTTGTGTGATCTCAGTGGCCAAGTTTGGTGCCTAGTGGTTAGAAAGTGGGGACAGAAGGACCTATGGATTGAAAGTCTAAAGGTCTTTGGTTTATGTCTGCTCTTTATGGTTGGATGGACAACTGATATATACCTTAGGAAATCCAAATATATTTACTTTATTCATAGGCTGTAATCACATTGGTGCAAATCAAATTGAAAATATTGCGTTATTTTTAAGCCATTACAATTAGTTGTGAATAAATCTATGATTTATGAAACCGTGCTTGCTACAGATAATTGCCATGGAATAAATTGGCCATCAGTAGTTTATCACATTTCAAAAAGAAGAAGAGCAGAACAGTATGTTAAAATATGAGACTGGGTGTCAGGTGTTTTGGCTATGCAGTCTTTGCCAAATCACCAAAGTTCTTTGATTTTCAGCCAGCTAACTTGTCAAGTGGCACTAATAAAAATAATAATATATGTGCAACTAATTTATAGAGTCGTTCAAGTGATTTTACACACACACAAAACCATTATTTGGAAAATATTACTTGCAATTAAAGAGTCATTAGACACCAAGTTGAGAGATGTGTCTGTGTTCTCGGATAATAACATTTAAGTAGAACATCAGGTTAATATTTCCCACTTTCTGTTTGTTAATATGACAACAACCATGTCCCCAAGAAGCAGAATCCTTAAAATTTAAAAAAAAAAAAAAAAAAAAAAAGAACACACTGAAGATCAGTACAGGTGTCACCACCATGAAATGGTATCTGATACAATATACTACAGGATGGCAGGTCCATTTGCACATGGCCTGACAGTTGGCTCAGAAGTTAACTGCTATTTTAAGCCTCAGAACTGCCTATGGAATTATTGATTCCTGTTATTAAAGTTTATATGCACACACACAAATATTCAATTCTCAAAGAGAGTATTATGCGTTTGTTCATTAAGACAATATATTTATCCATTGGATTATGAAATATAAGTTAAAATCTTAATGCTTCTAGAAAGAACTTCAAGCTTTCCAAAGGTCATGGGTCTGACACATTAGGGTAAACATAATGTTTTCATTTTCTTTCCATATTTAAATTATTTTATGGCTTCAGCAATTAAAATTAAGCTGTTTCAATATTTTGTTTTGTTTTCTATGTTGACATATCTATTATCTCTCTTAAATTAGTAGAAAGTCAACCCTTAGAGAAAAGTGTGTGGGGAGGCAGGGAGCATTTCCTGAGAGCCCACAATATGTCAGAATGCAGCAAGACACATAATAGCCATGATTTCATGTAATCTCCTCAACCATCTTGTGAGATGCTAGAATTTACTCATTTGTCAAATGAGTAAGCTGAGACCCAGAGAGACTGCCTTGGCCAGGAAGTGGTATCAGGGCTGAGATTTGAACACAAGTCTTAGGGATTGTACCCCGGTCTTTCTATACTTGGTCTTTTGGATGATGGGGGTCATAACTCCTTTTCTTTTTAACTTGTCGGTCATATAGGATGTCTAGTTCTGTTTTGTCTTATGAGGCCTCAATAAATGCCAGTTAATGGTGACAAAACAGGACTGGATCAATGAAATCACCATTAAAGCTTGGCTTTGTTTAATTGGTGAAGTTAATGAGAAACCAGAGTAAAAATCAATGTATCGGCTCTTCTCTGAATGAGAAACTCAAGTGGGAACTTGGCAGTCATACAGAGGAGATGCTTTACCTTGAATGATATAGTAGTGGTCTCCCTTCAGTCCTTCTCTCTCATTTCTTTCATCTATAGCACCAAGTCTACCGTTACATCATCATCAACATAAGTTAATGACTCTGATTCCTTCCTAAAGGTTAGGGGCCATTCACTGAAGGTTGCTGGGATAGATGCCCTCCTCGTCCAGAGAATCCAACGAATCTAAGAAACCTTGGAGTGGCTTCTTGGAAATTGTCTTTCATATCTTGATGGGCTGCAGGTTCCTGTCATCTGAAAACTGAATTTCCTGTTATAGTGTCAGAGTTAGTGTTTATTGTCAAAACGATCAACATATTGGATGTCTCTGCTTCTGATTTATTTTGAAAGATAAGACGTTTTTTGTGAAAGTGCTGCAGATGCCACACAAGCTGATACTTTGAACACACACATACACATTTGAACGTACACACATACACAAAGAGAAGAAATGCAGGTTTGTTTAGTGACTACATTTGATTTAGTGTTCTACCATGTTGAAAATCTTTTAGCAGTAAAACTTTTCTTACACTCATTAAAATTGTAATATGAATGTATGGGAAATGCATCTTTGCAAATAGGATTATCTTCTATTCCTGGAATGAGCCTGAATTCTCACAAAGTCAGTGTAATTATACAGAAGGCATATATGAATGTAAGGAACTATGATTATCCAAAACCTTTGAAGATTTCCAAACAGCATGTGCACAGATCTTTCTGTGGCAACACAGAGGGAGAAAATTATCTCTTGCAATGAGATGGGAAGACAGGGGCATGTTAATCATCAAAAGGAACAAAGGGTAAATGAAACAGCTCATCCCCTCCCCCCCCCTTTTGCTATATGTACTCTGAAAGTCTAGTAACATCTAATTGTCTAACGGGGCTAACCGTCTTAGTTAAACACCATGACCTCCCAGTGCACCCCAGCATTTAGATCCTAATTCCAGTTGTGTTGATCTCTTCTCTCTCTCTTTTTCCTCCTGCTCTTCTGAGTAGCTTGGCAATATGGACAAAAGTGTATCATAGTGACTAGGAGGACTGCTGAGCCCAAACTCTGAAGTCAAAACCTCACTACATTTTTTAGCTACTTGAACATATTTTAAAACCTTGGCTTTCTCTTTCTTGAGGTTAAAATTACAAAAAAAAAAAAAAAAAAAAAAAAAAAAAAAAAAAAAAAAAAAAAAAAAAAAAAAACAAGAAACAAAAAAAAACCAAACCCACACACCCACCTCCAGATAAATGAGTTAAATTCCAAAATTGTTTTACCTCTGAATCTTAGTTTTGTTTTTTTGTTTTATGGCAAAGTTGAATAGTGATACCTCATACAATACTGTGTAATTGAATGAGAACATCAGTGTAAAGCCCTTAACATGGGACTTGTCACAAACAAGGACTCATTAATGGTAAGAGGTAGCAGTAGTGGAGGTACTAATGGAATAGTGGTAGTAATATGAAAATTTATTTGTACACAACACCGTTCTTTCCATTTATGAATAACCCTGTTTCTATCTTCTGGTGCCTGACAGAAGGAAGAAACAAGAGTATAGACGGTCCCAGAGCCCTCTCATAAACCAGCACGTTGTTTCACAACAACAACTGAGCACTGAATACAGAAGAACCTTATGGTTGAGAGAAGGCGTGGGCGCCTACATCGGGTTCAACACCAACACACCTCATAGTAGACTCTCTTAAAGATTGCTTTCTTCTATTCTCAGCTGACATTTTGAAAATGTTCCCAAAGACAAGTTTGAGTAGTCTTTTTAAGAAACCAGGTGGCTGACACATTTTTTCCTGTCAGTCCATGTAATACTGAGCCAAAAAGATGGAATTATGAAATATTTATAAAGAATAAAAAAGAAAGCCTATGAGATGGAAGCTTTAGAGGACATCAATCAATAAATTATATGGTAATCAAATTAGGGCAACTAAAATAGTAAGGAATTAAAAGTATCATACTATTGGAAGAATATTTAAATGCTTGTGGATGGTGAATTTAGTGATGAGAACTAAGAGGGGACAAAAAAGCCTGTGGCAACTATGTGTTACCTTAGTAAATTCATTCATACTTGATATTAATCTGGAAAACAGATTGTTGCAATAGAAATTAATTTAATCTACTACCAGAAAGAATGCTCTAAATTGACAGACTTTTCCAGAGATGTGATGTGTTACCTCAGAAGGCAAGAAGACTCTATCAATGGAGCTATTCAAGGAGATGTTAATTATTCACTGCTCACACATCACTCAAGAGAAAAATTACATATGGTGAAGGAGAGGAAGCAAACTTTCAATACCAAGATGACCTTGAATACAGGCCTAAAAAATTTGAATCTGCTGAGTGCTTGTGAGACTATCTGGCAATCATAGTAAATGCTCATGCTATAATTTCCCAGTGAGATCAAATGGAACTGCATTTTCAAGTCCTAATTATAATATTAGACTCATAGCATTTAGGAGCTGGAAAGGACCTTAGAAATCATCTAGTTCAGGTTCCACATAGAGGTTCTGGCAACATGGCTGGGTGGGACATTAAGTTGAAAAGGAGCCTGAGGCTGTCCTGGCCCTGCAAGACAGTGAGCCAGTTCCATTAATAATTCCTGTTGTAGGCCTGGGATAGGGTCTGCTCATGGGGCATCTTTGCCCAATCTGGGCTCCTCACTTCTTAAAGGAAGTTCAGAAAATACCAGAGAGTTCCCCAATGACAAATGACCAGGTAATGGAAGAGAACATAAGGTTTTACTAGCGCTACGTTATGACTAAATTATCTGTATGCAACATTTCTGCCTACCTTCTGTTAGCTCTTTGTTCAATCTCTGTACCCCATATGTACGTAATCTGATGCAAGAACCACTTGCTTATCTCATACTTAAAATGAACCGTGTACTGCTCTAAGCATTTTCCAATAGTTAACTCATTTGATCTTTATAACAATTCTATGAGCTATGTTAGTGTTTCCATAATTCTCATTTACAGAAGAGAAAGTAGGCCCAAAGAGGTTTTGAACCCAGGCATCTTGGACCCTCAAAGGGGTGCTTTCTCAGCTCAAATATAAGTGATTAGTGATAGCCTCCTTACCAACCCTTAGGGATTTCCCTGAGTGTTCCAGGAGGATTTTTTTCTGGATATTTTCAGGGTTGTACTATCCACCCAAACTACCAGAAAAAAAGATGTCTAAAAAGCCCTTTGAAGACTGCTGACTATTGTCAAAATAACTTTAAGAAATAAAGAGAAATGAAAGTCCCAGCTTCTCCATGCTAAATAAAGACTTCTTTCACACAGAAACAAGGCCAAAACCAACTCTAAATTTCTTTCAGAATTAATGAAAGTAGATGTTGGCAGAATGGTGTGAACCCACTCTTTGAAGCATTCACTCATTTCCTTAAGAAGAACTTCTCTTTTTGACCACTATGCCGTGAAAATGATTTTTTTAAAGTTCTTCAAAGAAATTAGCAAAATAAGCAGTTTACAATAAAAGAAAATTCTTTTTAAAAAGACACATGCCTTAACCACAGCATTCCTCTAAATGGCCTGCAACATCATAATTACAAAGAAACCCAGGTTTTGTTAAGTATAGGCTTTTAATGAAAGAAACATAGTCATAAGACTAACTGCAGCTGTTGAGAAAAAAAATAAAAGGTTGGAAAAATGGGGTGTACTGGAAAAGAGGGAAATAAATCTGCTCACAATAAGATTTGTGGACCTGTGCCAGCAAAGTCAAAGGGGGAAGGGTCCCAAGCCAGCATTGCCCCCTGGTTTGAGGACAGTGTGTTCCTGTGCTTACATGAGGAAAAAACTACCTCAACTTTACCAGCACCAGTGGGCAAGGCAAACACATAGGTAACTCAAGTCTGAAGTAAAGAAACACTCTTTATTCAAAAAGAATGGCTTCAAGGCTCTGAGAAATTCAGAAATGCCACATTATTACCAGGACCATGAAGGATTTTTAAAAAGTGTGTCACAAGAAGAATGCCAGAACGACCAGGAGACCTATTGAATAATAGGGACAAAATTCCATCATCTGAATGAAGAACAAGTTAATATTGGCAGGAGATCCAGGAAGGTCTAAGAATGATACTAAAGGGCAGGTGTGTTTACCTGCAATGGCCACTGAGGCTTAGACATATAACCGAGGAGAGTCTTCCCTTTATCGCTCGTGGCTGTAAATATTCTGGGGTTGTCTTCTCACTCCATCTGCCCCTTCTTCTCACTCTCACCTCGTCGGGCTGTGTTTCTACAGAGTGCTTATATTTACCAGGCACTGTCTTGTTTATGTATGTATTAATTTGTCATTTGTCTCTCTCCCCGACTAGAAAGCAGCATAGCAAGAAAGCTAGAACTTTGTCTTATTAAGTACTGTTCCCAGTCTCAAGAATCCTGCTTGGCATGGAGTAGGTTTTAATATTGTTCTGATGAAATTTTGAACGACTGAATGTTCCTCACAGGCATGGCCTCCTTTGGGAACTTCCTCAAATATCCTGATTTCAGGATAGACAAGATTCTGTGGCAAGATCTTGATGACTTTGAAGGACCTGTAGGCTAGGGTCTCAGGGACAAGGCTGCATCTCATACAGAACATGGGCAATCAATTCCAGATGGGACTCACAGTGAGCCTGATCTGCCACTTCACCTCCTTCCAGTCAGTGAACAAATGTTCACTGGGCAACTATGACGTGCTGAATATCAGAGGCTTAGGGAACAATGATCAGCAAAGTCCAGTCACTCTGCTCAAGAAACTTGTGGTCTAGTGAGAAAAACAAATAAGTGAAGGAGCAGCTATAACACAGGGAGAATTAGTGCAATTTGGGGGAAGGGCTGATTCTGGGGAGCATCCCTGAGCTACATAAATATGGCTTCTGTAAACCTCAAGTTTGAAAAAATGAAGGTAATTCTTATTTCCTTTTTTTTTTTTGAAAAAGTATAGAGTTAACATATGATAAATTGGAAGTCTTTTTAAAATCTAGAGCTGTGCTGTTCAACATGGTAGTTATTCACATGTAATTACTTTAAATTAAATTTGAATTAAATTAAAACTTCTGCTCCTCATTTTATGGGCTCAATAGCCATATGCAGTTTCTGGTTACCACACTGGACAGCACAAATATAGACCATTTCCATAATCACAGAAAGTTCTATGGGATAGTGCTGGCCTAGAATGTTTTGCCTTCCTTTCCCTGCCTACCTTAGTGGCACCAGAAGTTACATTTCTATCTTATCGTCTGCTTCTAAAATAAATACCATTTCTTACAAAGGCTTAGATTTTCTACATGTTCCTTTAATAATCCATGACCTTATTTTCCATTCCAGACAAGAGGGGGTACATGATCCCCCCAAAAAACCTTTTATTTTGATTTTTGAGTTTGTGAATATGTTGATAGAAAGTACGGCAAAAGGAATACAAACATTTAAATGACATTTAGTTCATTTTCACAGTCATCATTATGTAAAGCATAGTGGTAATGAGATCCAGATGATCTTGGAAAATCTAAGGATACTAGTGTTCTGTGCCATGTTTTTACTCTGTCCTGGGAAAATAGCCTCAGCATAGTTCATCTGCCGGGTGCATTGTAACTTGTAAATGAAAGCAGCTCCAGGAACTGTAAAACTGTCAATTATCCAATCATTCCATCAGCTAGGAAGGAGAAAAGACAGGGGTAACAACACAAAGTCTAATTAGATTGCATCACCTTGCTCTAATAATGGTTCGCAGCATTATCATCTAATGAACTTGACTTAAAATATTTGAATAGTTACTAAAGCTTCAAATTTTTAAGCAGCTGTTTACCTTAGATATTGTTACACGTTAAATTGTAACAATTGCTTACTCATCATCATTTCTATCATTTTGTTAAAGTATATTATTACAGGACATGCTGAAGTAATTATCTTAACCATAGAATCCCTTAAAATTAAAATTCACAATTTGTTTTGGTAGAAAAACCACAGACTATGCTCTGCAGTCAGGCAGCCACATGCCCGGAACCAGACTCTAATGCTTGTGTGTGGGGCCTGTTACCTCCTCATGCTGAACTCATTTATTCACAAAGGACACTTTTCATCTAATAGGCCCATCGTGAATGCTTACTTCCCTTTTGTCCATCCATAGCTAAATGCCCTTTATGTTTCTTTGCTTAAGTAAGACCAGGCTTTTCTTTCAAAGTTGGCAATAGTTGAGATTTAAGCTCAGGGTTAGTAGGACCCCCCCCCCTCTTCTCCTAATGCAGAATGTGACAGCTGGAATTAAAAATAGTAATATTTTATCACCTCCATCTTTCTATCGAGTATGGACCAAAGCCCAGTGAAATTCAGTACCGTGCCTAAACCTCAGTTAATTCCTGACACGTCAATAATGCTAAGCAGTCCATCCAGTGTGCTGTAGTCGATGCCCTAATGGGGGTAAATTCCTCCCAGGTCTCATTATTAGGCAAGACATTCTTCTGAGACATTCGGTGTCCTGTCATCTGCTTGATGTCATCGTTGATCTGTTGGAGGAGAACCTAGAAATATCCCTGAGCATATATATTGCTTGTGGTGGTTCTGGGTATGAGGCTTCTCATATTTAGTATTTTGTATGGCTTACACTGTGCCTCTGTCTCTCCCCCAGGAACGAGGCAAGAATTCCACCTACTCAGCCTTTGCAATAAATGGCAGGAGAGGGTCCTGACCATAAGCCTGTTTTCAGTAGGCAGAATCAATTAATGCTAGCTCCTTAAAGGGTACAAAAACCTCTCTACCATTCAGTCTCTTTTTCTAAGTCACATCTTAATCAGGGCTTGCAAGAAAATTTCAGAGAAATGGGAGTACAGACCAGAAATCAGACTTGACTGTTGCTGCATATGTATGTAAATATATGGTATAAAGGGAATTTTGACATGCTTAAATGGTGTTATTGCATATGAATACACACACAAGTTGTTTATTCACTCACTAATCATTATTTTATTTGTTCATGCATTCACTCTTTGATAGTAGTAGTTGTAATGGTAGTAACAGTAGTAAAGAGCTAAATAAGGCCCTTACCCTTACAAGACTATTATGACCCTATTATTTATCACCTTTCTCCTAAGTAGCTTATATTGAATGAGTATATGGTTTGTTCAGTTGTGTGCCTGAAGTTGAAATCCAGTTATCTCATACATTTCTTTAAAGAGTCTAAAGAAAGAGGCTACTAGGGTTTTTTTGAAAAACATGGATGTTTACATAATTTAGGAGTTTATCAGTAATGAGACAACATGGAGCTCGTAATACAGACTCCAGCATAGGGCACAGTTCACTTCATTCAGGTTGATTTTAAGTGACTGGATAGGACCTCTAACTGTGTAGTTATTTACTTCCTGATGCAAAAATGTCACAAACTCCACAAAGTGCTAAACTGTTTCTTTATATCAGTATTTTGAATAATTATCATAAATACCTATAAATTATTCTCTCTAATTTACATATGAGAAGAAATCTTTGAATTCCTGGAGTTTGGGATTGCTAACTTTAAAAAAAGATAGTGCTTTGGAGATGTATTGAAAAATGGAAATGTTTACTATCACAACCAACTAGCAGTGAAGTGTCAACTATAAAATGATGCTATGTATCTGAGGTTTGAGCCATTAAATTTTGTCTCCCTAAAACTGAATTTATTCCAATAGCAGAATCTTTAATATTAATTTTTACAAAAAATATTTCTTTGGAGTGGCCTTTTTTGCATTCCATTTCTTTCCTTCTATGCGGCAAGAAAATAGGAACATTTTCAATTAAATAGGAGACCACACGGCACACTTCAATGAAGTCAGAGATAAGGCTTACTCTATAACTTGTTGGCTGTATGGCCACGAGCACTCTTAGTGACGATCTTTTTGTATGTAATGTGGGGAAAATAATAATAACCTCTCAAAACCATCAGAAGTAGGGTTGCTGGATTGGGGGGAGGGGTAAGGGAACACAGGACACTTAGTTACACTTGAATTTCAGATAAAAGGTATGTCCCAAATTTTTCACAGTACATCATCATTTATCTGAAATTCAAGTGTAACTGAGTTTCCTGTATTTTAACTTGCAATGTGAGTTCATGAGAGTTATTTGAGAGAACATAAAGCAACTGACATTCGTTTTCTTTCATTCTCCTTAGATATTAGTATGCACTGTTGTGACAGTTTGAAGTTCTTTTAAGAATCCCAAAAAGAGAATGATTATGTTTTTGAACTAATCCATTCCTTTTCATTGGACTACATCAGTGAGGAATGACTCAGGTTGAGTCTCGCCCTTTTGCTAGGTCTGCTGAAAACAGAGACACAGAGAGAAACAGGCAGAGGAAAAGGAAGCTGCCAAATTATTAATATATTGATTCTGCCAGGGGAGAGAGAGGACTGCAGGAAAACAGAGAAGCCTTGAGAGACTGAGAGAGTCTGGAACCTCTACACTATACTGCGTATTATTTAATAAATGTATATCGCTCACACCAACATAACCTCACAAGAATAAATGTGTTTTGTTTTGTTTTGTTTTTTTTAAATTTCAATTCAAGCTCACGGACTCCTGGTTAAGAACCCCTGGTCTAGAGGAGAAGACAGAGACCTCAGCAGAGCTTCGGGGCCATCTTGCTTTGCCATGTGGCAGGACCCTGAGAAGGCATCTCTGCTGAAGCCTTGATTTGATTTCACGGCCTCAGGACTGTAAGCTTACCCCCAAATAAATCCCCTTTTATAAACGCCAACACATTTCTGGTACTTTGTATCAGCAGCCCTGTGGCAAACTAAGACAACTACCAAAACAGTATAGGAGAGCAGGTGTAGCTTAGTGGTTGAATGTCTGCTTCCCATGTGCAGGGTCCTGGGTTCAATCCCCAGTAACTCCTAAAAAAACACAAAAAACAATGTAGCGGTTATGGGTATAGTCTCTGGAGGCAACAGCCTGGATTCGAATCTTGTCTCTGTCTATTACAAGCAGCATTAACTTAGATTATTTATTTAACCTCTTGGGATTTCAATGTCCTTATCTTTAAAATAGGAATAATAGTAG
>PVKH010006084.1:0-12617 GCA_004027955.1 Chaetophractus vellerosus
ACCAGCACCGCCAAACCCAATAGCATCACTGCACCACTGTCATGCCCATTCACTGCACAACTGTACCCTTCCACCTTATTGTAGATCATTTGCTATATTTTTCTTCCTTGTTTCTAAGGTGGAAATTCAGGTCACTGGTTTTAAATCTTCTTTTCAAATGTATATATATAAAAGGTATAAACTTTCCTCCAAGCACTGTTATAGCTGCACACACAACATATTACTAAGAGATTTTCCTAATGTTGTTAGTTTGTTTTGTTTTTCTAATTTAATTCCTTTGTTGTCAGGATTATATTCTATATGATTTGCATCTTTAAAGATTTATTAGATTTCTTTTTTGGCCCATTATGTAGTCTGTCTTGGTAAATGCACCATGTGCTCTTGAAAAGAATGCTTATCATGCTGTTACTGGAAGCAAATTTAGCCTTCCATTGTAAATAAATTGGGTTATTTTTAATTGTGAATTGAAATTACCTCAACTGGATTAAAAACCAAAATGTTCATGAGGGAGATTAAGGAATTTATCAGATATTGTCTTCTCCTAAATGTCAGGTTTTGAACTATGAGTAAGAAATTATTTGCTAGACAATGAAAAGAGGAAAAGCATTCTCAGTGTATGAAGTGCATTTCTTTTTGTCTCTGTTACCAAAATCATTTAATTTAGCATGTTAATCCAGTTTCTTTGATAGATGGTACTCTTATATAAGGGCTTAAACATCATTTAAATAAATACTTTATGTTATACATTAATCTTCCAGTGATCTGGTAAATATTTAATGAAGAAATAAAAATGGAACCAGGTGAAGTTTATATAGATAAAATGGAACAAAATTTCCTTGTCATGGACTATCCAGCAAAAGGGAGATAGGGCCAACATTTGTTTTGTGCCTTCTGTGTCAGAGATTTTGCTACACAATTTTAAAATGTGAGATAATAGATCCATTATTACAATGTTTTGCTTATGGTAGGGATCATAATGTCTGAGTTGTGATACGTTCAGTTAAAATGGGCAAAAGATTTGGTTGGACATCTCTCCAAAGAGATATGCAAATGACTAGAAAGCATATGAAAAGATGCTCAACATAATTAGCCATTAGGAAAATGCAAATCAAAACCACCATGGGATACCATTTCACACCCATTAGGATGGCTGCTATTAAAAAAATAAATAAACAGAAAATAAGTGTTGTAGAGGATATGAAAAAATAGGAACACTCATTTGTTGCTGGTGGCAGTGTATAATGGTACAGCTGCTATGGAAGAAAGTTTTGTGGTTCCTCAGAAAGTTAAGTATGAAATACCATGTAACCTGGCAATCCTACTTCTAGATATATACCTAGAAGAATTGAAAGCAGGGACTTGAACAGATACTTAACACACTGATGTTCATAGCAGCATTATTCCCAGTTGCCAAGAGATGGAAGCAACCCAAGTGATTATCCATCTTTTAATGGATAAATAAAATGTGGTATATAGTAGTTATTTAGTTCTAGATAGGAATGAAGTTCTGATACATAAACAACATGGATGAACCTTGAAGACATCATGTTGAGTGAAATAAGCCAGACACAAAAGGACAAATATTGTATGATCTCACTGATATGAAATAATTAGAATGAGCACACTCACAGAGGGATATAGGTGACCAGGGGACAGGGTGGGTATAGGGAATGTGAACTAAAGCCTTAATTAGAAGGTACAGGGTTCCTATTTGGAATGATGGAAATGTTTAGGTAATGGATGGTGATGATGGTAGCACAACATTGTGAACGTAATCAACAGCACTGAAATATATATCTGAATGCTAGTAAAAGGAGAAATGTTAGGTTGTATATATGTGTAGCAGTTTGATATTATTGATGAATATTGGATTATGTTTAAAAACTGGTCCTTTCCTCTGGACATATTAGAGGTATTGGACTCAGAGATTTTACTTTTACTTGATTAAATAATGATTGGGCCACATCAGTAGGACATTGAGTCTCCATCCCCTTGGTGAGTGGGGACTCGCAGAGAAACTGCACTGCAGAGAAGGTAGCTTGGAATTTTGAGCTGGAGCCAGGGAAATGAACACAGATGAATAGAGACAGCTCCTTAGATGTAGCAGAAGCCCCAAGGAGAGAGACAGAGCCATTTGCCTAATCGTTTACGGCTGGCCTTGTGGTGAGAGCACAGCAGCTGAACCCCAGGAAGAGAGGAACACAAGAAGCCTGAACCCTGGCAGATGTCAGCAGCCATCTTGCACCAATACGTGGCAGTCGACTTTGGTGAGGGAAGTAATTTATGCTTTATGGCTTGGTAACTGTAAGTTTCTATACCAAGATAAATACCCTTTATAAAAGCCAATTGATTTCTGGTATTTTGTGTCAGCACCCCTTTGGCTGACTAATACAATATGGTAATAGAATAAAAGTTTAAAAAACAAACAAACTATGGTACTGCATTTCACAGAGAAAGAACCCTAAGTTAAACTATGGATTATATAGTTAATGGTACAGTTATAAAAACATGCTTTCATCAATTGTAACAATGTTCCACATCAATGCAAGGTGTTAATAATACGGTGGTATTTGGGAATCCTGCATTTTATGCATGATTGTTCTATAAATCCATAACTTCTCTAATAAAGAAAAATTAATTTTAAAAAGTAGCTGAAAAAATTTAGAAACTAATTTACTTTGGTTCCTGCCCCCCCCCCATTATACTACTTTATAATACTGGTTCAAAGTATCACATTATTATTATGAGAGTTAAAGCAGTATAATTCTGATGATATTTCATTACTAGAGTTGTAATAAAAACATTTCCTCTTCATTAAGTATGTATTGAAGTTTATTGTTCATGAAAATGAAACTGATATATTACTTTGTGGAATCACCAAACATAAAGTAGAATTTTATTTGAGTCTACTCATAGTTCTCTGTATTGGTTAGTGCCACTTCTAAGCTTAGCTATATGGGGTGGGGGGCATAGCGTAAGTAAAAAACTTCATTAAATGCCATGTTTTGAAATTGTTTTTTCTGTTTGCTTTTTTAAAAATCAGCCTTTATTTGGTGAAATAAAGGAGTTTTGTTCTCCAAATGACCTTTCCATTTTTTTTTATTGTAAAAGGAGTTCTGATTCAAATTTTTGATCATCTTTCCAAGGAGGCACCCATACTTTGTTTAGAGAGATGATTTACTTTATATTATTGATGTAATATTCATCAAGTTCTTTTCTTCCTCTTCTGCTTCTTCTTCTGCTTCTGCTGCTTCTTGTGCTTCTTCTTGTGTTTTCCTCTTTTTCTTTTATTTCTACTACCTCTTAGTTTAGGTTCTTGTTGCATTAAACCTAACCTTTGTACTAAATTCTTGCTGGGGCTCTCTCTTTCTCATCAGCATGATCCTGGGATCCCTTGCCTCAGATACATGTTTTGTTTAAAATGCAGGATCCCAGATAGCACTTTATTATAGTGTTCCAGAATCAAGAAGAGGGGCTATGAATCGTCTGCATCCTAGGGGATTCTTGTGAATCAGCATTCTAGTCTCACCTTCCTCAAATTTCTTTCTTCAAGACCCATCCTTCTCAACCATTCTTATGTCCCATGGTGACTCTAAGTTAATTTGGATCCCACATCATGAAGGAAACAAATACCTGTTTTTTTACAAAGCAGGAAAGAAATAATCATGATTTTGTTATATTTCGTATTTTTTCTAAGGTTGCAGTATGATTTAAAGTAAATATCATTGCTGTGGTTTAAAAATATACACAAGAATCGACTAGTAGCTGCATATTACAACGAATATTAAGTTTATTGTTGTGCTATTCTAACTCTAAAACACAAAGATAATTAATACATAAGAACACATTTCCTTCATAGACTGGTACGAGGTGAGGAATGGGTCCGGGGATATTGATTACTTTCCACAGGACCACATCATTTTTCATTGTGATTTGGCCATTGAGATATTAGATTTACCACTGCTTGAGAATCTTTTTTTTTCCCCCCAATTTTTTTCCTAGTTGCTAACTTTGAATATATTACTGCATCTTGTAAAACATTCATGCCTTCCTGGGAATTCACTTTCCACTAGTACTCAAGGCTCTTTATTAACAAGAGTGAGTATGTTTTTCAGTGCTCTTGCTTCTGTTCTAAAAAACTTTTTAGATATTCTGTCCTAAATGTACCATAAGAACCTCACCTTTATCTTTGCTCTTTCTTCAGCTAAGTTTTATCCTTCTTGGTCCATATCCTCTGTAAACTCACTCCTTTCCCCCTTCTTTAGTTCTTTCTTTCCTACTCCTGAGATCAAGATTCCACTTGATATAGGTACCATTTCATGCAGCCATGGTTTAGTTACATGTGCTTCTCTTCTTTTGCCAACTAGACTGTGAGCTCATTGAAGGCGTGGCCATGTCATATGATTTCATCTCTCTCCAGATACCTCAAATTTGCTTTTTACATAGATGTCAATAAAGGGAAGGAAGGAAAGATGGCAACTTCATTGCTAGAATTTTTTTCCAGCTTTAGAATAAGTGTTTAAATTATGGCCTACCAACGTTTTTATATTACTTTGCTTGGTTTCCTAAGAGACTATGCTAGATGCAACTGGATATATGTTTTTATTGTCTCTATTCAAATCGTAAATCAGGCAATAAAATTTTAGATAAATGAAAATAAAATTCTTGTTTTCATGTTTTGCATTTATTGCTAGGCCTCTGTATATTTTTTTATGCTGTTTATACATGCAGGTTTCTATATGGCATATGTATAAATAGGCCTATAAGTATACATTTATGTTTACATTGTTGATTTGCTTTTATTATAATTTCAGTGTTATACTATCTCTGGTATTATTACTTTTATCTAGCATTAAAACTTACCGATCAAAATAGCATGATACTGTGTTTAACTGTTGTGCTTGATGTAATTGGACAAATTCTTATAAGTAAAAATGTATGTAAAGGAAAGGAAATCTTATTTCAGAAATGAACTGCATTATTTAGAACAGAAGCCTGATATCGTATCATTGCAGCTGAGTAAAACAAATATTCTTGACACCATTACTAAGAGGTGCATGTAGTTAAAAATAACATTTATACATATTATTTTTAAAAACCTAGTTAACTTTAAAATATGTAAGTTTTGTCGTTTAGGGTTCTGTGGAGCTGATCATCAAGAGGGTTGCAAATCATTGGTGGTTTCTATTTTCAGATTTCCACATCCCGGAGTAATTTGCTTTAATTTCACCCAATTTAACCTATACTTCACACCATCACCATTCAGCTTTAATAGCTATGTTCTATGCATAAGAAAAGCAGATAAATGTCCACAATTAGGCTGCAAATGATTATAACTAGTTAGGGCTCTATGAAGACAAAACTTAAAGGACTATGGCGCCAAACAAAGCCACAAAAGATGACTGAAAATGCTGTCTCGAGAAGTCAAGTCTACCATGGCATTTGATTTATCACTTTTGTAGTTGGTTTTACTTATTTTTAATATATTGGCAGGTGTGCTTACTCTTAGTGAGAAATATTCATCTTTAAAGAATAATTGTTCTCCATTGTTAGTCAATGTATTTTTTAGTTTTAAATGTTTCCTTGAATTCAGCATGGATACCCAGATTGGGTCTCTTTTAAAAAATGATTAATATGTTAGCATGTTTTAAGGCAATTAAGCATAGGTGGTTAGAAATATAGTAGCATTCATGTACCTTGCTAATGCATTAGTGAAATGTTTTCTGAAGCGTTTTATTTATGTTTTGAATAGTACCATCAGACGTTTGATGGAAGTAGAATTGTACAATTCTGAATAGGATTGTATTTCTACAAGGATCGTAATATGCAAAAAATAAAGCTATGGAGTATTACTTGTAATGTTACTTACTTATACACATATAAAAGATTTAGAAATGGTATTAATCTTGCTTGTATGTGTATTATGTTTTCCTTTCATGATGTAAGCATTGTTCCAATATATAAAGAATTTGGTTATCTTTTAAGATTTTCAAAAAAGCTAAACTTAAACTGTTCATTTTAATATAAAAGCATGTCTTTCCTTCTGCAAAGTGAACTATATCATTTTGGTTAATGTATCTCTGTATTTAATAAGGTAAATCTCAGCTTAAAGATTAGATCCTATCTTCACAATTTTCTCAAGATTTCAGTCAGAGTTACAAAAATCTTTGTTTTTTAGAGAATCTGTAAAATTGAAGTTTTTAGTTTAATGTTTAGACTTTAGTCGTTTTGTTAAATATTTACTCAGAAATTCTATATAAATAAGGGGAACAATACTGGTAGATAATGATTTCATTTTAAATATAGTTTATGTTCATCCAGAATTATAATTGTAATACTCCCATTTCAGAAATGTAATATATACTCTTTTAATTATTATATGAGGGGTAACATGTATTCATTTAAAATGTGTACTTGTTTTAGATAAGGCTTATTTTCTTAAATGGTACTCTATCTCCTTTGTTGTTGCTTAGAACAACAAACTATTAACATATATGAAAACAAATTATTAATATATATGAAAAACCCAAGGAATTTTGGGTTTTATACATACATGTATGTGTACACACACAGATGCTAACTTTAAAAATAATGCCCAGGAATTAATAACTTATGTACCTTTGTTTACAAACCAATGTGTGGAAAAGTACACATTGAAACTGATTATTTTTTAATGTCCTTATTTTAAAGTATGTAGTCAATTGTCTGTGCTCCAAAATAAACCAATATATTCTTGGTAAGACAATACTGCCTATGCTGCTTCACAGTTGTATTAAACTAGTTTCATATGCTATATCATAAAACTTTCAGTCCAATCAGGAACTAAATTTAAATACTGCAAATTGTAGCAGCAAAACAATAATTCTGCTGATTAGCCCCTTTCCATTTCTTGTAAGTGAACTGTTTATGCTATTGAGTACCTTTTGAAAAAAGAAAAAGCCAAAACAGCCTTGATTAGTCAAGGAGTAATTGGATGACTTGATTTTAGCAAGAGAATGAATTGGTTGATGATAGCCTGTAACTAAGTGTAGTGGTTCTGTTCAGATGAATACATAACATACAGTCATCAGATCTTGACAGGTATAACATATAAGCAGAGCTAAAAATCTTGTGGGGGTGGGGATAAGATAGAGATGGAGGGGAGGAAGTTTGCTATGAAGTCTTTGGCTAGAAATTTTCAAGCGGTTCTAATGAGAAACACCATATTTTTTTTTGTTTCTGATTCTACATTGGGGGGTGGTAGTGGTGAGATTTGTCTTAATTTATTGTTATAGTTCCCTTGTCTAAAGACAAAATACAGCTAATAGAATCATTTAACTTTCTTAAGGGAGGGGTATCAGCAGTCTTATATCCTTTCACTTCTGTTGAAGATCATGGTTCATTAGTAGAGCCATGTGGAAAAACCTTGATGTATTAATTGTGTTGATATTTAACTATTTAAAGTCTTGATTATGTCAGAACTTTCTGTACACTGCGTTCTTCTTTATGATTTCCTAAATATTTTTAAGACTGTATCTGAGTTATATTAGTAAAGAATGGCATTAATTTACTCATCTGTAACATGTCTTCTCAAATAAGCCCAGTTGTCATTGCCTCCTCTCCATTCAAAGAATGTAATATAATACCCCTCCCCTGCCATGATTTTCTATATGGGACCAAAAGTTTCAGTCCCATAAAACATGAGGTTATTTTATTGCTAGATTAATAAAGTAACTGGTGAGCCTGCACAACTAGCTGCAAGGGGGTGGGAGGTAGCGCTTGATCCTGGCCCATCAAATCCATTCTGGTAGTGGCTTTGATTTGGCACCACCTGGTGGTGATTGTTTGTTCCCGCTTAACTATTGATGGTAATGACTGGATCTTGTGGCTGGCAAGAACTTTGGGATAGTAGTAGAAATTCTAGGAATATCTTAGGTAGTTGGAACCCATTTTGTTTATAATGGTGGATTGGGCCGGGAGGCTACTGGGCATTCAATGACCTACGTTACACAGCCTATTCCCAAAGATAAGGTTGTTTGCCTACCCTTAATCCCTCTAGACCTTATCCTTTCTTCTGTGTCTCCATTCCCATTTTAAAACTAGATTATTGTATTTAAGGGTGTAATTATTTTGTGAGGTATATTATCTCGTTTTGGGTTATCTACCTTCACAGCAGTTTTCATTTGGACCCAAGAATATGATCACTATTGTGTAGTGTGTGGATTTAGTGCAACCATCATCTTTCACACATCAGATGTTCTTAGTGAGTCCTCCCTTTTTCAGTCCTTCTGTTCGCTTAGAAAAACTAGATAAAAACTAGATAAAACTCAATGTTCAAGGAAGTAGATGTGGCTCAAGCAGTTGGGTGCCCACCTACCACATGGGAGGTCCTGGGTTCGGTTCCTGGTGTCTCCTAAAGCAAGACCACGGGCTGGCACAGCGAGCTGATGCAACAAGATGACACAGCAAGATGACTCAACGAAGAGACACAATGAGAGACAGATCAAGCGGGAGCGGAGGTTGCTCAAGCCTTTGGGTCCCTCCCTCCCACTTGGGAGGTTCTGGATGTGGTTCCCAGTGCCTCCTAAAAAGAAGACAAGCACAAAACGAATAGACACAGAGAGCGGACAGTGAGTGCAAACAACGAGGTGGGGTGGGGGGGATAAATAAAAATAAATTTTTTAAAAAGTCAGTTATTGATATTATGGATATGGCTAAAAATTAATTATTTTAAAAGTCAACAGCCAGCCATTTTCTCGAATGATTAATACCTGCCACATGTTTACATTTTTGAAGCATTTAACACCAACTTCAAACTCTTGGATACATTATCTCTTACCATAGCATCAGTAAGCTTAAATATGGGATTGAGGAAAAAAATACTTTTTACTTCCATAAAAATGTACTTAAATCTTAATCTAAATCTAAAAATTGCCTCTCTATAGCACCAGTGTTCCAGTTTGAAGCGTTGAGGCTGTCTTTTTGTATCAGTTTGTACTGAGTACTGACACCCTGCCTGTAGACCTTCACATCCTAGGTTTACTTTCTTGTATTTATTATGTGTGGATCTGTCTCCCCTATTAGATTGTAATAATACCTTTGAAAGCAGAGGCTTTGTTTTATTCACGTTTTTCTCCTGTCTGATATTCGCCTACCAGCTTGTAGCACAGGGATTAGCATTCAATAAATATTTGTTAAATATGTCTTAAAATATGTATCTTTAACTGAAATATATATACATCTTCGATTGGATGACCTCCTTCCTCCATTTTCGTATCTTCTCAATTTGATACAATTCTTCCTACCCACCAGTCAAAAAAATCTTTGTAAATTCTTTGTTTTCTTTAATATCATTTTTAGATTTGACCCCTTTCATTTCTACAGGTACTACCCAACAATTACCTTCTTTGTTTGTGACCATTAGTCTCCAAGCTACCACATTTTGAACATAACTGACAGAATCAATTAAAGAGAGTGTAACTGAAAGAGCAAGAATGAGATCAAAAGAACACTTTTCTCTTTGAAAATCTACATATGAACTTTATAAATCTCAGAGATTTAATTTCAACTCCGCAGCCCAGTGTTAGAACCTTTCCATCAGTTTACATTTGCACACTTGAACCTATGATAATATTTTTTGGTTGCTACATAGCACAATCCTCGTCTTTTAGCATATACCAGCGGTCCTCAACAGAGAGTTGGCAATGTCTAGAGACAATTTTGATTGATACAACTGGTGTGTGTGGCCTCTAGTTTGTAGAGGCCACTGGTGTTGCTTAATATGCTGCAGTGCAAATGTTAGCCCCCCCCAAAACAAAGAATTATCTGGTCCAAAATGTCAGAAGTACAAATGTTAAGAAACCCTTGTATACATCTTGTCTGTAGTTTTTCGTTTATAAATATATCATTGTTTGAGTGCTATGTGCCAGGCTCTATTCTATATGTATATTATCTTTTAATCTTCAGAATAGTCTTATAAGGTGGGTACTCTTATTTTCTCCATTTTATAGATGAGGAATCTTAGGCACAGGTATTCCGATTCCAAAATCTCTGTCCTTAATTACTTCTGCTATACTTATACTTCCATCCTGCCTAGAAAGTTGTCCTCTTGACTCTCTGCTTCCCTTTGCTAGTATCTCTCCCTGAAAAGCTTCATCTGTATTCAAGCCTTCCTTCCTTAATCCATATTCATACTGATCAGCTCTTTCTCTCTGTCTTTTTTTTGTGTGTGTGCTACGTTTATTAGTCTTAGTTTTAGTATATAGGTATGTCAGTCCTTTTCTTAATTTTTTTTTGGTAAATTTTAAAAATTGTTTGTGCTTACTTTAACATATAATCCAGTGCTAAATACAACCAAGAAGTCATCAGAAAACAAAGATGTGGAATATCCATGACTAATAACTGAGCAATTCAGAGGTGAAAAGATGAAACACAAGAAACTTCTCACATCTGTTATTGCATTATATAATTTGCCATGTGTTATGCTTTCTTTACTCTGTTAAGGTATGTGATTCACATGCTTAGCACTGTTTTCTTTGAAATGCTTTCTAAATATCTTATTGTGTGCTATGAAGTTGATCCTTTGTTTTATGCCTATGTTTTGCTATATAACTTCATCTAGAATCTAGTTCTCTAACAGTTTCTCATTCTGAGTGCTAATAAATGCTCTGAGTGCTAATAAATGCTCTTTATTCATCACTTCACCTTATACCTAATTGTGTTGTCTGCTCTGATCAAGGCACTAGTGGGAACTTGAAGGACATCTAAGGCAGAATCCCTAAGTATAAGTAACTGGAAGGTAGGCTCACATACTCTAATATGAGATAATACATTCTTCAGGTCATATGAATAGAATGGAGAAATTGTTGTGGCACTTAAGAGATAGAGGGTATGGGTTAGAGATGACATCATCATGGAGATATTTCAGTGACCTCTAATCAAGGTCAAGGCAATGGGAGGGGACAGAATCAGTAGCAGCATGGAGGATGAAAAATGAAAGCATTGCAAGTGGTTCTGTTTGATTGAAATGTGGGGTATTTGTGGGCACCAACATTCAGAAAGTTAAAGCTTTATTTGCCATTTAAAAGGTGTAGTTTATTTCTTGAATGGTGCAGAGTTCACATGACCTCTTTACTCATTACTGTATTGTTGGTAAGGACAGAATTCTAGTTTTTGTTTATTTCTCTCTTTGCATTATCCCTCTTTACTACATTATCCCTTGGAAAGGTAAAAAATGGATTTTTTCAGAAGCCGCATATAAGTAGGGTCATTTTTAACATGAAATATATATATATATAAAAATTTCACTTTGATTCAGTGATAGTAAAGATTGTTTAGAGTTGAATTCCTCTAGAATTGCCTTGTAGATAAGGGGAAATTAAGCCATGCATTTTAAAGATGGATGTTATTTGTAATAGAAAGAAAGGCTATGTGTTTTTCAGGCCCAGGAAAGAGAAAGGGCAAAAGTACAGTGATATTTAAACATGAGGAGCTTTCAGGGCTTAATGTATCAGTAAAGGAGTTTGGTTTGAGCTGAGGATTTTGTGGAGAGTCATGGTGGTAAGGTTGGGAGAGTAAGTAAGGGTGGGTTAGGCCAGATTATAGAGGTGTTTTTTTTTCTCCTGGCATAAGATGATGTTTTAGAAAGCTTAACCTGATTATAGAGGAAAAGTATTTTAAAATGGAGATGAGTTAGTGGAATCATTGTTGGGAGGTTAAATTGAGCAAAAGCAGCCAACACAGCATTGGTGATAGAGCAGAATCTCAATAAATATTAGTTCAAAATATCATTGATTAAATTTGCCTTTTTAAATTTGCCTTTTACACACTTAAAGTATCTATTATATAATATAGACTAAGAAGTGAAAATCTTGTTCAGATGAATGCTAGTTCTCATTAAGGTACTTCTTTTCTGCCTACTTCTTTGGAAAGAGTTGATGTGTTGCAGGAACTAAAAATGTAAAACCCTTGAGCAATTGAATATAATTAGGTACAGGTGTTGACTCTGGGTTATAATGCATAACTTTTAAGTGACTTTAAGGATTCCTTAATGGTGCGGATGTCTAATTGTCTGCAATATAAATACAATACCAGTGACTGTTAGGTAGGATTTCCTGTATATTTAAAATAATTATATTGTTTAATATTGTGATGTGTGCTTCTTGTCAAATAAGTGGTATCAGTCATAACCAAAAGACTTTTATCTTAGTATTACACTGATATAAGCACGTTTCAATGTTTTTCATGTCTTTCTACTTCTTTTTTTTCTTTATCTTATCTTCCTACTTATTTTGTTTTGTTTTTGAGTCACTGCTTAAAAGTGTATTGTTTTTTATTTAAATAAACACTTAAAATTAGGAGAAAATAAAAAACCAAAATTTTAAGATTTCTCAAAATCTGACAGACCCACTTTAGTATTCGCTCCTATACTAAATATCTATTTGTCTCAAAATTAGGAATAGGGCCAGCTAGATAGCTCAGTGGATAGGAGCGCTGGTATACCACATGGGAGGCCCCGGGTTTGGTTCCCGGGAACCTCTCCAAGTGGGCAGATGGCCTGGAGAAAGGCAAGCCACTGTGGGCTGGGCAAAGCCGCCGTGGGCAAGGCAAAAAGCTGCCACGGGCAGGGCGGAGCCCCC
>PVKH010006085.1:0-21392 GCA_004027955.1 Chaetophractus vellerosus
TGGAAGTACACCTAAAACTCTGGCATCAAATATAGGTTTGAATAGAAGAGACATTTGGACTATGTGCAGTGAAGACATATTTTGGTCAGATTCTGTCACTCTCAAGAGCAAGGATTCCAAATTAGGGCCCACTAGTAAGGCACAAAACTCTGGGATTATCTGCCCTGGTTTAGGACCTGGATATCTCCAAAGCCCTCTGGAGGCCCTCTGTTTGGGGTGATATCCATATTGGAAGTCTAGGAGGGCCTACTGGGATTTACATAAGTGTTACCTCTGGGTTGCCCTCCCGACTCACTTTGAAGTCTCTTAGCCCTATGAATTCATTTGTCTTTACCATTGACAAAGTCTTTTGAAGAACAAAAGTGTTTAATTTTGAGGAGGTCAAATCTAGTTTTTCATTGGTTGCTCATGTTTTGCATGTGAGGTTTAAGAAACTACCGTCTACCACAAGATCTTGAAGATGTTTCCCTACATTTTCTTCTAGGAGTTTTATGGTTATAGCTTTTATATTTAGGTCCTTGATCCATTTTGAGTTAATCTTTGTATAAGGTGTGAGATAGGGGACCTTTTTCTTTTGGATATGGATATGGATATCCAGTCCCCAAGCACCATTTGTTGAACAGACAGTTCTGGCCCAGCTTGGTGGGATTGACTGCCTTGTCAAAATCACTTGACCATAGATGTGAGGGCAATTTCTGAGTTCTCAATTCTGTAGCATTGTTCAATATGTCTATCTTTATGCCAGAACTATGCTGTTTTTACAAGTGTAGCTAAGTAATACAATATAAAGTCAGGAAGTGAGAATCCTCCAACTTTGGTCTTTTTTAAGACATTTTTGGCTATTTGGGGCCCTTTACTCTTCTAAATAAATTTGATAAGTGGCTTTTTCATTTCTGCAAAAAAAAAAAAGCTTTTAGTATATTTATTGGGATTGCATTGAATCTGTAAATCAGTTTGAGTAGATTTAAAGTCTTAATGATATTTATTCTTCCAATCCATGAACATGGAATGTTCTTCATTTAGGTCTTGGTTTCTTTAAGCAATATTTTGTAGTTTTCTGAATACAAGTCCTTTATGTCCTTTGTTAAGTTTATTCCTAAATATTTGATCTTTTTGTCACTAATATAAATGGAATTTTTTTTTCTGACTTTATCCTCAGACTGGTCATCAGTAATGTATAGAAACACTATTGATTTTTGCATATTAATCTTGTATCCTACCACTTTGTTGAAGTCATTTATTAGTTCTAGAAGTTACATTGTGGATATTTTGGGGAATTTCTAGGTATACAATCACATCATCAGTGAATAGTGACAGTTTTTTCTTTCCTTCCTTTTTGGGTGACTTTTATTTCTTTACCTGGCCTAAATGCTCTAGCTAGGACTTCTAGTACAGTATTGAATAGCAGTGGTGATAAGGAACATCCTTGTCTTTTTCCCTATCTCAGGGGGAAAGCTTTCAGTCTTTCACCTTTGAGCATAATGCTAGCTGTGGGTTTTTCAAATATGCACTTTACCATGTTGAGAAAGCTTCCTTCTATTCCTGTCTTTTGGAGTGTTTTATCAAGAAAGGATGCTGTATTTTGCCAAATGCCTTTTCTACAGTAATTGAGATGGTCTTGTGATTTTTCTTCTTCAATTTATTAATGTGGTTTATTGCACTAATTGATTTTCTTGTGTTGAACCACCCTTGCACACCTACGATAAAACCCACTTGATTGTGGTGTATAATTCTTTTAATGTGCCTTTAGATTCGGGTTTCAAGTATTTTGTTGAGGATTTTTGCATCTATATTCACTAGAGAAATTGGTATATAATTCTCTTTCTTCATAGTTTCTTTACCTGGGTTCGGTAGTATGGTAATGTTGGCTTCATTGAATAAATTTGGTAATGTTCCTTCCTGTTCAATTTTTTGGAAGAGCTTGAGCAAGATTTGTATTCGATCATCTTGGAATAGTTAGTAGAATATACCTGTGAAGTCACATGGTCCTGGGCTGACTTAGTTTGCCAAAGGGCTTCCGATGAAAACTACCAGGAATGGGTTTGCTTTTATAAAGGGTTTTGATTTGGGGTAAAAGCTTACAATTTCAAGGTTGTGAAGAGTTCAACTTATGGTATCATAAGAGATGATTTCTTACCAAAGTCAGCTGTCACATAGAGAAGCAAGATGGCCACAGATCTCTGCTGAGGTCTCTCTCTTCCCCTCTAGAACCTACCGTCGTCTCCAGAAGCTCAGCGGTGGGCAACTAGGAATAGGGCTTGTCTCTTTCCGGGCATCCTCTATCAGTCTTAGCTGCTACACTTTCTTAATGAGTTCAGCTGCAAGGTATCAGACATATAGCTCATCACTCCCAGGGCCTCATCTCTTTGAGCCTCTTGGGGGTTTCTCTCCTTATAGCTCAGCTGTAGGCAAAACTGGAGATTTTTCTCTCACACGGAAGGATCATATATGGCAGCTTCCCTTACCTGTGTCTGCGTCTGTATCTCTATGTTTCTCCGTTTATATCAGACCCAGGAAGAACGCAGAGACCCAAGCTGGCTAACGCTTCACTGATGTTGTCCAATCAAAAGTTTCTCACACCCACAGGAATAGATTAGTTTAAGAACACAGTACTATTCTTTTTGGGATTCATAAAATAACTTCAAACTGTCACATGGCTTTCCATCTTTGGGAGGTTTTTTGTGTTTTGTTTTCATTTTTACTTTTTATTTATTTCTAGGTATTTTTTGTTTGTTTCTTGAGTTTTTTAAAACAAATTAATTTTATTGATACATATTAATGAAGCATATGATTCATCCAAAGTGTACAATCAATGGTACTTGCTATAATCACATAGTTGTGCATTCAACACTTCAATCATTATTAAAGCATTTTCATTATTTCAGTAATAGTAAACAAAACAGACACACAAGAAAATTCCTCACCTCTCAATCTCTCTCTGTTTCCCTTGCTGTACATAGCCGCTCTTTCTGACTCTTCTTGCACAATTATTTGTTTATTAAGCCATTTTATTGAGACACATTCACATACCATATAATCTATCCAAAGTGTATAATCAATGGCTTTTACTTTAATCAGTGTTGTACATTCATCATCTCAAAAATTTTAGAATCATTTCGTTACTCCAAAAAGAATGACTGCACACAACTTAGCATTCCTTCCTCAGGCCTACACAACCACTAATCTAATTTCATCTTTATAAATTGATTTATATTTACATTTTATATAAATAGAATTACACAATATGTAGTACTCTGTGTCTGGTCTCCTCCACTCAGTATTATTTGTTTTGTCTGATATTAACATTGTGTAGTATTAACTTACATTTGTTCAGCTTCAAAGAAAAACAGTCTTAAATATGCAATTCTACCCATATTCACATTTCACATAATATATTTCACATAATGTATTCCATTCATAATAAGCCAATCATACAGTCCTTTTGTGTCTGGCTTTTGTGTCTGGCTTGCTTCACTCAACATAATGTCCTCCAGGTTCATCCATGTTGTCATTTCTTCTTACCACTGCATAATACCCCATCGTCTGTATACGCCACAATTTGTTTATCCACTCATCAGTTAATGTACACCTAGGTTGTTTTTTGGAAGGTTTTTGATGACTGTTAGAATCTCTTTACTTGTGATTGGTTTGTTGAGGTCTTCTAATTCTTCTAAGGTCACTGTAGGTTGTTCATGTATTGCTAGGAATTTGTCTACATTGTCTAGTTTGTCAGCATACAGTTGTTCATAGCATCCTCTTATGATCTCTTATTTCTGTGGGGTCAGTGGTAATGACCCCCTTCTCATTTCTTGTTTTATTTGCATCTTCTCTCCTTTTTTCTTTGTCAGTCTAGCTAAGGTTTGTCAATTTTGTTTATATTCTCGAAAAACCCACTTTGGTTTTGTTGATTCTATTGTTTTTCTGTTCTCAAATTCATTTATTTCTGCTCTGAACTTTATTATTTCTTTCCTTCAGTTTGATTTAGGATTATTTTGCTGTTCTTTTTCTAGGTACACCAGGTGTGCAGTTAGGTCTTCAATTTTAGTTCTTTTTTAATGTAAGCATTGTGGGCTATAAATTTCCCTCTCAGGAACGCCTGGGCTGTATCTCACAGGTTTTGATTTGTTGTTTTCTTGTTTTCATTAATCTCAAGATATTTACAATATCTCGCAATTTCTTCTTTGACTCAACTGATTAAGTGTATTGTTTAATCTCCACATATTTATGAATATCTCTTTTTACATCCATTATTGATTTCCAGATTCATTCCATTATGATGAAAGTATTTTATGTAATTTTAATCTTTTTACATTTATTGAGTCTTGTTTTGTGACACAACATATGGTCTATCCTGGAGAAGGAACTATGAGCAACTTAAAAAGAATGTATACCCTGCTGTTTGGGGTGTAATGCTCCATAAATGTCTTTTAGGTCTAGTTCATTTATCATATTATTCAAGCTCTCGGTTTCCTTATCTTTCCTCTGTCCAAATGTTCTAGCCAATGCTGAGAATGATGTATTGAAGTCTCCAACTATTATTGTAGCAACATCTATTTCTCCCTTCAGTTTTGCCAGTGTGTGCCTCATGTATCTTGGGGCACCCAGATTAGCTGCATAAATATTTATTATATTTATTTCTTCTTGGTGATTTGTCCATTTTATTAATATATAATGATCTTTTTCATCTCTTATGACAGTTTTGCATTTAAGTCTATTTTGTCCAATATTAGTATCACTCTTCCAGATTTTTTTCATTACTATTTGCATGGAATATCTTTTTCCAACCTTTCACTTTCAACCTGGTTATGTGCTTATGTCTGAGGTGAGTCTCTTGTAGCCAGCAAATAAATGGCTCATATTTTTAAAATTCATTCTGACAGTCTACGTCTTTTGGTTGGGGGAATTCAATCCATGAATGTTCAAAGTAATTACTGTAAAGGAATTATTTACTGTGTATCTATTGGCTTTCATTGTCATATCATATTATTGTCTGTCTTTTTACCCTTTATGTTATCCTTTCTAATAATCTTCATTGCTGTACTCTTCTCCAAGTCCTGCACCCTACTTTTTTTTCCTTTCAGGCTGTAGCACTCCCTTTAGTATCTCTTGTAAATCTGGTCTTTTGGTAATATACTGTCTGTTTTTGTTTGTCTGTGAAGACTTTAAACTCACCCTCATTTTTGAAGGACAGATCTGCTGGATTAAGAATTCTTGGCTGGCAGTTTTTCTCTTTCAGTATCTTAAATACATCATACCACTTCCTTCACACCTCCATGGTTTCTGATAAGAGATTGGCACTTAGTCTTATTGCAGTTCCCTTGTATGTGATGCATTGCTTTTCTTTTGATGCTTTCAGAATCCTCTCTTGATCTCTGGTATTTGTCATTCTGAATAAAAGGTGACTCAGAGTAGGTCTATAGGATTTATTCTGATGGAGTACATTGTCCTTCTTGGATATTGATAGTTTTTTTCTCTTATAAGGGTTGGGAAGTTTTCAGTCATTATTTCCTCAAATATTCTTTATGCCTCTTTTCCATTCTCTTCCCCTTCTGAGACACTGATAATGTGTATGTTTGTGTACTTTGCATTGTCACTTAATTCCCTGAGACTCTATTCCATTTTTCCATTCTTTTCTCTTTCCATTCTTATATCTTTTCAAGTTCAGATGCTCTGTCCTTGATTTCACTAATTATGTCCTCCATCAATTCAAATTTGCAGTTATATGCATCTAAAGTTTTTTTTAAATGTGTCTTTCATTCTCATAAGCTCTGTTACCCTTCTTTGCAGGCTTTCAAAATATTCTTTATATTCACCCAGTGTATTCTTAATATCCTTTAACTCTAGTCATATTTTCCTTCAACTCCTTCAACTGACTTAGACTTATGTGATTATCATTGATGACTGGTCATAAATCCTGCGTCTCACCAGGATTTTTAGTTTGTTCCTTTGGCTGGGCCATATCTTCCTTTTTCTTAGTATGGTATGTAATTTTTTGCTAATGTGTAGGCATTTGAATATGTGGGTGAATTTACTCTGATGGTCAATTTCTCTCTCTTGCCTAGTGATTTTGTTTCATGGCTCTTCTTTGATTTTTGGTTCAACTTATTGTGAGTATCTAACATTGCCCAGTTTAAGTTATCAAAATAGGGCCAGGGATTCACTTATGGGGTGCAGACAAGATCAAGGGGACCAGGTCAAGATATATCTAAAGATAGTTTTTTTCTCCTGGCTGTTTCCCAGCTGGCAAGCAGATGGTGCTCGTTTGCAAATCTTTCCATGGAGGCGACACTTTCAATCTCCACTTGCCTGTGATTCTCACCTGGCCAGAGCCAAGATTCAAAGCAGGCTGTGCTGGCCAAATTCACTGGAGAGAAACCACTTTCTGCCCTCCACTGTACCTCCCTCATCCTAGGGAGGAAGACGTCTGTTCCCCTCTCAGTTGGCTGCAGTGAGCCACAAGTTTTTATCCAGACTGTTCACCTTGAGGGTGGGAGACCACTGTTGTTCCCAGCCATGGTGGCTGGTAACTTACGGTTTTCATTTTCGCTTTTTCGTCTCTCTGTCCCTCGCCCTCCTGTGGAGTACAAAGCACTCTCTTGGTCTGCAGAGCCCCAAAGCATGTCCCTTGGACACTATTTTGCGCTCCTCCATTGTTTTTCTGACAGAATTGAGCCCTGCCTACCTATTCTGACACCATCTTCTCTGAAGTCCCACATTACAAATTTAAACACATATGACCTAACAACACAGCCCCAAAACACATGAAAGAAAAACTGACACAAATGAAGGAAGAAGTAGACAATTCTACAATAATAGTTGTGGACTTCAATACAGCACTCCCAATAATAGAGAGAATAACTACTCAGTAAATCAATAAGCAGACAGAATATTACAAGAGCACTATCAACCAACTTAACAGACATTTATAGAACATTCAACTCAACAACAAAATGCAATTTCTTCTCAAGCATGTGGAATATTTTCCAGTATATACCATATAAACAAGGTTATAAAAGTAGTCTCAATTATATTTAAAAGGACAGGAATCAAACAAATTATGTTCTTTGACTGATAGAATTAAATTGGAATCAAAAATACAAAGAAACCAAGGAAATCCAAATATATTTGGGAACTAAACAACACATTTCTAAAATAACCCATGGGTAAAGGAAGAAAATACAAGGGTAATTAGAAAATATTTTAACTGAATGAAAACAAAAACACAATACATCAAAATATATGGAATGTAGCTAAAGCAGTATTTAAATATATGCATGCATGTGTGTGCATTTATATGATAAACATATAGAAAATTAATAATAAATACCAAGTTAAAATGACATAATTATTAGGTATAATAATATTTATTAATATGAATTTTAAGTCATAAAAATAAAGATTACTAGATGCAGTGAGGGTCATTTCACAATTACAGAAGGTTCAATTACCAGATCAACATAATTTAAAAGATGTTATGCAAAATTTGTTATTCATTTTAAAATGTGAATGAATGGTGGACTAGAGTAGACTTACTGTATTCTACTATAGACTTATTGTTATTCTAGCAATGGAAGAACTTTTATGATTGATGTGGAGGCAGTGGCCACCGGAGGTTCTGAGGGGAGGGAGAGGGAAAAACAGGTGTAATATGGGGGCATTTTTAGGACTTGGGAATTGTCCTGAATGACATTGCAGTGACAGATACAGGCCATTATATATCTTGTCATAACTTACAAAATTGTGTGGGAGAGAGTTTAAACTCCAATGTAAACTATAATCTACACTTAGTGACAATGCTTCAAAATGTGTTCATCAATTTTAACAAATGTACCACACTAATGAAGGATGTTGTTAATGTGTAAAACTGTGGGAGGGGTAGGGAGCAGAGCATATGAGAATCCCCTATATAGTTTATGTAACTGATGTAATCTAAGTAGCTTTAAAAAAAATTAAAAAGTATATTTTAAAAATCTGTTATGCAACTAATAACATAGCTTCAAAACATATAAAGCAAAATTTGACCTAACTATAAGGATATAAAGATATATCTACAATTACAGTGAGAAGTATTAACTCGCTTCTCTAATTGATAAAACAAGCAGTGAAAAATAAGGATTAGAAAATGTGAATAATACCTTATGAATGATCTTATGAAAACATAAAGGATATTCTATCCAATAACTGCAGCTTCCCCATTCTTTTCCACCACACATAAAAAGCATGGGTCATAAAGCAAATCCCAATAAAATTCAAAGTCAAGGGACTGATAACATACAGAACATGTTTTCTAACTACAATGCAATTAAGCTTATTTCTCCTGCAATAAGCTACATTCTCACCAAATAATTCATTATTATATCAACTTGAAATGTACTTCCCTGCTTTAATAACTTCACACATGTGGTTCATTGCCTAGAATTAAAACCCTTAACCACTGATTCTATTATCCCTAGGACTACTACCCACCCCATATAAGCAAATATATATCCCAGGCTTGCTGAAATTTTAATAATTTTAAAGACTCAGTTCATGTAACACTTCCTTTTTGAAGCTTTCCTTGACACCCTCTCCCAACCAGAATTAATTTTGTGTCCTCAGAGTCAGCAAAATATTTGTATCTACTATGGTATTTGTCATAATAAATTAAATATTATGCTTGTTAGTCAGTCTTCCCAAATAAACAATTATCTCCTTAAGATGAGGAGCCAGGGAAGCAGATGTGGCTCAAGCAATTGGGCTCCCATCTACCATATAGGAGGTCCAGGGTTTGATTTCCAGGGCCTCCTGGTGAAAGGCAAGCTGGCCCATGTGGCAAGCTGGCCCATGCAGAGTGCTAGTCCGTGTAGGAGTGCTGGCCCACACGGAGAGCTGGTGCAGCAAGATGACACAACTAAAAGAGACACAGAAAAAAGACAATAAGAGACACAGCAGACCAGGGAGCTGAGGTGGCGCAAGAGATTGAGCAATTCTCTCCACTCCGGGAGGTCTCAGGATCGGTTCCTGGTGCTGCCTAAAGAAAAGACAAGCAGACACAGGAGAACACTCAGAGAGCAGACAGCGAACACAAAACAACTAGGGGGGTGGGGGGAGAAATAAATAAATAAGTCTTAAAAAAAAATTAAAAAGAGCCCTGGGGACAGTTAAAAAAAAAAAAAAGATTAGGAGCCAGAACTTTCCTGTTTTTGTATTCCTAACACCTAAAGCACCTAAATCACCTAAGTCACAATAAGCAGCTATTATATGCACATCATGAAACTACAATATGTATCTCAAATTTTGCTGCCTGTTCTAATTTATATCTTCAAAAGTAAAGTTTAAAAATATATTGTTTATTCATATATATGTACATGTATATTTATGTTCAAAAACCATTTTAAGATACTTCAGTTTCTTACTAGTACATGACAGGGAAGCAGAGGAGGCTCAAGCAATTGAGCTCCCACCTACCACACGGGAGGTCCTGGGTTTGATTCATGATGCCTTCTGGAAAAGGCAAGCTGGAGCTGGAGAAGGTGAGCTGGTGCGATGGGCAGGCATGGCGAGATGATGCAACAAGATGATGAAACAAAGTGACCAAAGAGGAAAGACAATGAAAGATACAACAAACCTGGGAGCTGAGCTGGCCCAAGCAATTGAGCCCCTCTTTCCCACATGGGAGGTTCCAGGTTCCGTTCCTGGTTCCTCCTAAGGAAAAGATGAGCAGACACAGAAAGCACATAGCAAAAGGACACAGAGAGCAGACAGCAACTATAAACAATGGGGGAGGGGGAAATAAACAAATAAAATCCTTAAAAAAAACAGTACATGACAGACTGTCAATTCAAAATACACACGAGAATATATACACACTAATGAATCTATAGATAAGCATACTTAAGTCCAAAACTGAAAGCATCTATAAAGTACAGTTTAAGCCAATATATTGCATCAGACTATACTTATGACTTGAAAAAGTTTGTTTTTCTCCAGTGCCATAGAAACAGTATCTGAGAATATGAATGGCCATGTATATTGATTATCTCATTTCTATACATTTTTAAGTATCTACATGTAATGCTCTGAATACAACAATGTAGATGTTATTTCATTCAAGCAGTATTTATTGGCCACTTGGTAATTTCAAGGTACTGCTAATTCAACCTAATATGTGTTATTTATAAAAATATGTTATATATGTTTAGTTTAAGAAAATATAATTTATAATTTATAAAAGGTAGATGCCACTTTGTCCCAAAATTATGAGCCACATAAAACTAAGAAAGAAACCTCAAATAATACTATATTATTCTGGGAAAATGTTGGGCATGCTTTGTTACTCTATGAAAAATTTGCCTGGTCCAGTATTGTATTCCACAGTTACAGATAAGTAAGATATAAAATCAGCACCAGTTTCAGCACTGGAGAGAGCAAGCTGAGAATTACTGCTTCTTCCCTTTAATGAGTTCTCATTCTAGTTTACTGAAAAAACATTATCAATTGAGTTATCCTATCAACTAAGATAATGAAATACACATATTCCTCAGGAATTACATAAAACTTCAGTTCAGTTATGATCTCTTCCTAAAAGGTATCTTCCACTAGCAGAGTAAATTATGCCCATACCCAATGTACCCCATGGAAATGCTACATAATTAGACTTTCTGCCTTTGTTCTTTCTCCCCTAAAGAGGGAGCCAAAGATTATAGGTCATGGATATAAAGCTAGCTGATAAAGTGGCTTAAATTTAGGTATCATGCTTTGAGCATGATTGCTTTTTAACTTTCGATTTTGAAAGGATTCTTGGTTTTTCAAATAACTGGAAATGCTTGCTTAAAGAGTCAGTACTGAACTCATCTGGATCCACATGAAATGAAGCAGTCAAAAGTCATCCTGCTACAACAGCCTGAATCATAAAGGCCATGCTGCTGTTATTGTACCTCTGAAACCTCCTGATGGATGTGCTGTTCCTGTCCCAAGTGCAGGAAAACACACACACAGGCTGTTGGAATGAGTTCACCCATCTTTCTATGCCATCAGTCCACTGACTAATATGTACAAGAATCCAGCAATGATGTTTGCTTGTATGTGTATCATTGTAGAAGCTTACTCATTTTGAAAGAAAATAAACAGAAATATTCTGCCTGTAGCATCACTTCTGGAAACGAAAAACTACTCCCTAAAAAAACTAATATAAAGCCTATTTTTCTTATACTGAGTTTCAATGGGCTAAAAACTCTAATATATCTGATAAAATGTTACTAAAACAAAAATTATTCTGTGTTAACTTGATATAAAAGGAGGAATTAGTCTAATTCTAACAACTTAAGTATGGCCACTACTCAACTCATTAAAATGAACCTAAGGCCAAGCACAATCTATGTTATCGATAATATTATTAAAATTGCTACCCAATCATAAAATGTTCCTGATTTTTTAGTAATATTTTAATAAAGTTTTTTTGTTAGCAAATAGTAGAATAAAGCATGTTTGTGTTTCAAGATATCATTAAACTAATATCAATTTTAAAGGTATAAATTTTAAATAACACTGACTTGAATCTGTACCTTGTCTTTACAGAGTATGATTGATGATGTCCACCATGTGCAAAGCTAGACATAATTTTAACTCTTTGCCCATATCTGGCCAATTCATCTTACTAAAATTTTTATAGTAATGTTGACCTAAATTTGTCATTTAAAATATAATTTACTTTAAGAAACTTTTCTACTACTATCTCCATTTATACCTACTTTTTAAGGTAACTCTTCATTATACATAAATAATCAGCCATTGTCGAATAAAATCAAGATTCAAAAATTACAGGATTTACTATAAAACAAAACAACAGACTATTATAATTTCACCTCATGACTCCAAAATGAGATCTCAAAATGTAGTCTGCAAGTAGCAGAGGTAACTAACATCTGAACAATAGATATATTACTAAAAAGTTGACTATAATGCTTTTATTCTATCAAATCATGTTAAGTACATTATAAAGTGCATATTTAAAGTAAATCTTATAGGTGAATAATTTTAAGTGAGACTAATCATTTCCTGAATCATATAAATTGAGACATTACTATGTTGAATAGACTCCAATAATTCTTTTCCCTTTAAATATTAGTGAAGCATTCATGATGTACATAAAAGGAATGCATTAATGGATATTCATGTTCAAAAATTTGGCCTCAGAATCAACTATGACCCATTTATTCTTTACCCCATTTGGGGGCATTTCAGTTAATAAATCTTGTTGTTCTCTTTTTTTCCTAACAAGGTACCCTTAAGTTTGATGGACCATTTGGTCTAGATTTATTTTAGTCAGATTATAATCAGTCTCTCTCTTTAACAGATTATTTGCAAGCATATTTGGCACGATCTCAGGATCTCCATATATCAAATACCGTCCAAGTAACCACAATGCAGATTTATAAGTTAATTAACAGGTCAGAATCTGACCTAGAACAAATTTCTGTAGTCTTATTTAACATGATGCACCCCTGTATTTTCTATACATTTTATAGCTCAGAAAAAAAACTAAATTAACATTTCTCTATCTACTTAAAAATTAGAAAATGATTTTTTGTCTTCTTGGATACAGCTTCAAGCAAGTCTCAAAGTCAACTTAGAGACCTATAATAAAGTGTAACAGGAAGCAACAACAAACTTATCTACCATATAAATTCAATTATATTAGAAGTTTTCTCCTTGTCCTCATTGTAATCTTCCATATCTGTGGTCAACAAACTTTTTCTATAAAGAGCCAGATAGGAAATATTTCAGGCTTTGCAATATTCATATGATCTCTCTCATATTCTTTCCCCATTTTTTTGCTTCTTCGTACAACCCTTCAAAAATGAGAAAAAAATAAGGAAATAAAAACATTCTTCGCTCATGGGCCAGATTGGATTTTGCCTCCAGGAAGTGACCTTTGCCAACACCTAATCTATAATTTAGCCTAAAACATCCATATATGTACACACACACACACACACACACACACACACACACACATATATTTCCTCCCCATTCGCTTTAGAGATTTTTGGAGAAGCATGGAGAACAAATCCCATATATACATACTTGGATACAGATACATATATATGTATAAAAACTTAATTGTAAATTAAATTTAAAATAAGACATTTTTATGTACAGAAGTAATCTCAAGATTCTATATCAGTTTACCATTTTATGATAAAATGGTATATGCAAGTAAAAATGAATTTAATGTACATTTAGTAGAGCCACATAGCCCCTAACATCTTTTATTTTAGCTGCCTGTTGTGATACATTGCCATCTCTAATATATGGATGGCTTAAGGTGATAGATATTTCCTTTCCCATTTTACTAAAAACTAAGGAAGAGTCATAAGACTTGGCTTCAGTCAAATGGATGCTTTATCCCTGAATTTCTCCTTTTTAGGGAGCTATCTAAAAGCACAGGGACAATGAAAGGACTACTCATGGGAGCTGCAACAGAATGACTGGGTAGGGAGTAAGCAGTAGCAACAGACAAGTGGAAGCCCTGAGCACAGTTATTCTAATGGAATCTTGGCTCTCCAGGTTCCTGTTCATTTCCCAAGCCCAGTTTTCATGGCTTCCTAATTGGTGACCTTCCTGGATCAACATCCTACAAATTATATTAATGCCTAAATCAGAGTTAACTTCTGTTGTTTGCAACTTAGAATCCTAGTTGTTACATGATCTAATTTTCCAAAGATTTCTGTGGGAAGGGTGAGAAAAGTGCTTGCTTTAATAATTTTATAAAAGAAATAACAACTCATATGCTACTCATCAACACTCAATCAGAAAAACAGCCACAAGCATATTATAATACCTCTGTCAGAGAGTAATGCTTCCCATTAGACATCCTATCTAAATTTGAAGAGTTCTGTAAGAAATTACATTAAAATTACTTAATTTTCTTTTTTATTTATATTTGTGTTAAATATCTAAATGTAGTACTTTTTTCTTTTATCTAGTTTTTTTTTAACAAATCCTCAATTTCTCTCTAACATTTCTATGAAGTAATTTAATATCTCTCTCACAGAACTGCTGTAAGGATTGAATGAGTTAATAAATGTGAAAGTATATTTAAAACTTCAAACATGAAAAATTATATTTCAGTAAACATAATCTATTAGACATAAGGTAATTTTAATAGGTTATGTTTGCAGATGTAAAGTAATACACAAAGCTAGTAACAAGTTCTATTATGTACCATATATATTTTCCATTAGAAAGTAAATCCCATGAGGGCTGTGACTTTAAAAGTTTTGCTCATTTTTGTATTTTCAGTACCTAGACTGTGCATAGTCAAGAGTAGGCACTATAATTAATATGTGTAGAATGAACCAATCTACCTTATATCATGCCAATAATATACATAAAACACATTTATAAAATTTCATAAATTGGAGACCAAAATTTCATCAAGTAATATTATTTTCCAGGGTTCTAGCAAGCAGTAGCAGAATACTAAAAACATCTTATTTGGTTATCTTCTATAAAATATGGTTTTAAGTCCTGTATCTATAATTTAGTAACTTTGTAACCTCAAGCAAGTTACTTATAGGATTCTTACAGAATTAAATGAGGTAGGTTACATATAATGCCAATCCATACATCAGAGATCAACTCATGTTCCCCACAAAAGCATGATCAAGTTCTAACCCCTGATCTTGTGGGTGTGAATTTGAACACAAGATTTTTGACTATAAGTTAGGATGTGAACAAACTGAATGAGTGTGGGTCTTAATCTAATATGCCTTAAGTCTTTATAAGCAAAGGAAATTGGACACAGAAGTAGAAGCTAGAGAAGGAAAGAAAGATCACCGTGTCCTGAAAGCAGAGATGGACCTACAAACTAAGGAACCCCAAGGATTACCAGAAAACCAGCTCCAGAATGATATAGACCCTTGCTGATGCATTAGTTTTGAACTTCTAGCCTCTGAAACTGTGAGACAAAAAATTCCTGTCATTTAAGCCAACCAGTGTGTGGTAATTTGTCACAGGGGCCCTGACAAACTAAGACACAATAACTTCAGTCCATGTCTGCTGACTCAACCCACTGCCAACTTTGGATAACACCAAAAAACTCACAGTAGTTAAGGATACTTGGCTACATCCAGTTTTATATTATTTTGTAATAAGTGAAAAAGATGTGGGGAAAGTCTTTTGTTAATTTTCCCATGGCTAGGAAGAATTAAGAATCAAATTTGACTTGGCACATTTAATCTCTTTAAGTTTTCTATGTTTCTTATTGAATAAATGAGAATATTATTTCAAAAGTCTCTATACAAGAAAATTTTTCTTCTATGATATACTAATTGTCTTTTATCAACCATGAAAGTATTCTAAAGTCACTGATGATTAATAAAAAATAAGATATTATTTAAACCCAAATTATTTGATATTTGATAATAACATAGGCTGCTACAATGATAATCATTGTAGATAATAAATGATTTTATGTCAAAATGCTAATTATTTCAGGACAGCTTTCCAATATCCAATACAACCAATGTTGGGGATGAAAGTGAAATGAACTAAAAGTGCCAGAAATCTTAGGAAGTTCATCAAAACTAACTGAAAAGAAAAATAAAATGTATATGACATAGTTTTAACAAAATAAACATTTAACATTCAAGTAAATTGAAGTTATAAAAATGTCTTTCCCTAGAAAAACTTACTCAAAATTGTGCAACAGCAATGAACCTCATTTTATTTTTAATGTATTGGTCATTTCAGCAATGAAAATCTGTGATATATCCTGCCAATCCCTAGTTAAGGTTTTAAACAAGCAGCAACAATTCAGTCTACTTATAATCTTTAATAATAAAGTAGAAAAGAATGAAACTATAAAAGAGCTCGACTTTAATTATTTTGCTACTTTTATAATACTTATGATTGAATTAAGCCCCATACAGATAATGCTTATGCAATTAATAATTCAACAAACATATTTCTAATAAATATGCTTAACAATTAGTAGCATTTGGTAAGAAACAGAAAATCCTCAACTTAAGGTGGCTTAAAAATTCATGAGAATTTATTGGCTCACAAAACTGAAAAATCCAAGGGTAGAGCTCCAGGCTTGATTTGATTGGGTGCTCAGCCCAATTTCCATGAAGTTCTCTTGGCTCACCCTTTTTCCAGGTGTCATTTCTTTCCCCAGGCAGGGTCCTCTCATGTTGGAAAAATGGGCACAGAACCATTCAGGAAAAAGAGAATTTATGATACTGGATTATCAAAAGAAGCCCTGTACTCCATGCTTATTTGAACCAACACACAAATTAATCCCTGTAGCCAGGGAATTGGTGTGGGCTGGATGGCATAGGCTTGCCAATTGCTATGGTAAGAAGGATAAGATTACTTTGGTTCAGAGTAATTGGGTCTCACATTTGTTTGTACCTGAGTGTTTGATTTATTCAACCCTTCACAATGGGAGAGGTGAAATGGATGTTGAGGGTACAAGAATGTCCATTAAAATCCACCTCTGTGGACACCAACATCCATATCACTTTCCTTCCCAGAGGTACACCCACAGAACTCATAATGCCTAGGTGAAATGTACTCAACCTCCTCCAAGAGGAGAAAACCCAAAAAATATATCATACTGAATGCAGATCCAAGTTCAGGATCCTGAGTGACTCTTGGCCCAACAAACTTTGGATAAATAATGAATTATCCATCCCCAAACTACCTACCCAATATATAATAGTAGATAAAAAGCAAAATTAATTTAAGGAAACAGAGTGGTCACTGGATAATAAGATATATAATATCTTGCCAAACATGAATAGGAAGGACTTTCTGCCTGGGAAGTGGATAAGTACATTGGCCAGTGAACCTGAGATCATTTCATCTCACTTTCTTAGAGGAGTTCCCATATATAGTGCCCTCTCCCTAAGATGAGCAATTTCAAGGATGACTTACTGGGGGTATTATTGTAGCATAAGATCCCATCTTGTTATTGAGAATTTGAAATACTGGAGTGTGCCCAAAGGCTTAAAAATCAACATTTTTAGAGAGGCTTTAGATTTGGCCACTCAAGTCCCCTAAATACTTAGGAAGCAATCTGTATTTTTGCTTCCCAACCCCTAAAACAAACAAACAAAATCCTTTGAATGTAGAAAAGTCTTTCTCCAGCATGAAACCACTATACTCTGACCTTCCCTTTAGTACTCAGTTTAATGACTTGTATCTTCATCTGGGCTCTGCCTGGGGTTCTAATAATATTTCTTTATGGTCTTATCACTGAATCAAATGCTCTGTCTTCACAATGAAGTTTTCTATCCCCTATGTCTGGCAGAAAATGCTCAATAAAAGGTACTATTTCCATCTAGAGTTTTATCTTTCTGTCTTTCCAAGTTCTAACATTAACTTGGGATAGCTAAATACACTTTCCAACTTGACGGGTTCCCAAATTAACAAAGTTTTCATCAAACTGAATTACAGATCATGGCCAAAAGAGACTCTTCTTGGAAAAGTTAGATTTTCTTCCCTTGGTGTTATCAGTTGTACCAGTTTCAACCTAAGTATGCCTCTTCTAAGAATTTATTTTAGACCTTAAGAAGTAATCAAAATACTTGAACATCTGGAACTTTTCCTATTAATCCCCCTAACTTCATAATTTCGGTAGGAACAAGCCTGTGGCTGGTACAAAAAAAAAAAAAACAAAAACAAACAAACAAACAAAAAGTTTAACCAAATATTTCTTTCATAAAAATGACAACCAATTTCACAGCCCATGAAGAAAGAATCTACTTCATCAATTTCTTCCTTACCTCAATTTGGACAATTTCAGGTTTTAAAATCCGTTCCAAACAATATCTCACTTTTTAAACATAACAACAAAAAGTCCAAACTGGTTTATATAGTAAAGGGAAAAGTCATGAATATGGTAGGATTCAGGAATCATTTATTCAGGACCTCAATTCAATTTCTTTCGGGCTTTACAGTCATGTATATCAATATATCCCTTTTATTGTTTACACTAGTTTGTCTTGGATCTTACTTCTTTTAGTAACATAATCAAAATCATACTAATAAAACATACTGTTCTGTATCAGAAGGCACTCATCTGGGTATGGAGTGTGTGGTCAACCCGGCCCAAACCATAGTGCACATAATGGGGAATAATGAAATATAGATGAGGCAAGCAAAATACCCATTATAAATAGGACAATTGATTTTATTGGTTTATTTTTTCCTCCAACCTTAAGTAAAATGTAAAATAGTTCACCATAGGTGAAACATTGCTGGAATTATCAATAATTGCTCATTATCTGTATAAAATAATTTTTAATACCATTAAGAGACATTTATTAGAACTTAAGAATAGAAAATATATGAAGACAGGTGCTTGGTAAGAACTTTTTCTTTTAACTAGAGTGTGGAGATATAAAATTGTGATAATTTCCTTTCTCATAAACATATACATTAATTCAATAACCACCATCAGTTTCTTTAATGAACTCTAATTATTTCTCACTTTATTAAAAACCAGGGTAAAATTTAATTTCCAGAAGTATGGCTGACTAGATACTTTGACCAAACTTCCTGCTAAAACATGGAAAGATTATGGATAAAATATTTTTAAAATCTCTTTTCAAATGCATTTATAGGTAGGCAAAATAGATATATACTTAAGTATAAATATATAAATAGGTATATACATACACACACATACACACCTGAAGTGAGTGTTCAACCTTGAAGATATTTACTTTATTCAGGTAATGGTAGTTATAGCCTTGGAGAGCCTAGGGTCTGGGGGATTGGAATTCTAATAGAATCCTTCACATAAACTGGGATATAATGGAATGTACCTTCAATAAGTAGGTGACTTATAAATAACCACCAGCATCACTATAACTTATCAATATCACTATTCCCCTCACACTACAAAATGCCAGAAAACAGCAAAGAAATTATCATTAACCCTGCTTAAAGGAAGGAGAAAAAATCTCCCCTGAGAATTTTTAAGTTGCCCTTCACATGCATTTTTATCCCAAATTAAGACTACCTGAGTGGTCTGAAAAACCTAGAGATGATCATTTTAATTGGTACCTGGTTGGTAGTTTTAATAGGCACTTAAAAGTAAACAAAAAAATCATCTATAGGGAAACCAACCTTCATTGAAATTGTCACTGAATTTGGATAAAATTCCAAGGAGCATGAGATCACAGTTAAAAATCACAAAAATACACAATGAGTTACTGTAAGTGTAATCAACACTAAAATCAGACAGCAATATCAGACCTATAAAGATAGTCAGTATCAGAATTAAGAGTTATAGAATAAAATAAGTGTGCTTCATATATTTAAAATATAAAATGAGTTACTAAAAATGTGGAAAGAACAAAAATCTATTAAAAACCAGGCAAATTTTATTTAAAAAATAGTAATTCTACAGATAAAATATTAAAATACAAAATTCAATGGCTAGATTAAACAACAGATTAGATATAACTGAAGAGAGAATTATTCACCTGGAAGGTCATTTTGAAAAAAATTCCTTATACGATGTAGAATAGAAATAACTATGAAAAAATTAATAGATGTTATAATTTTTATTTGCTGGTTATTGAAAGTATTCAAAAACAAAGGAAAAGAGAAACAAGTAGAACAATAGGCAAAGCTCATAAAATGTCAAAGACAGATACTGAGTGTAATGGTTTGACAGTTTTATATAATTATGAATTCCAAAAATATAAATTGAATCATGCTTGTAAACTGATCTGTTCATCTGGGCATGATTGGGTTATGATTAGGGCGTGAACTGGGCCACCTTAGTAGGGCATTGAGCTCCGCCCCTCGGTGGGTGTGGTCTCAAGTATAAAAGGCAAGGCAGAAGTTTTGAGAAGCAGATTTTTGAGAAGCAGTTCTGATGTTGGAGAGGAGCGCCCCAGGAGAAGACAAGTGAGCCGTTCGCCTGATAGGCTTACACCTAGCCTTGTGGAAAGACACAAAGCATAGAGAGCCTCATGGTCTACAGCTGAACTTGTGGAGGAAACAGAAGCTGAGGCCGGAGAGAAACGCAGCCCCGGGAACAGAGCAACCCAGAAGCCTGAACCCTGGAGATGTCGGCAGCTGTCTTGCTCCAACACGTGGACTTTGGTGAGAGAAGAAACTTATGCTTTGTGGCCTGGTAACTGTAAGCTTCTACCCCAAATAAATACCCGAAAAATCAAGGAAAAAATAAGTTTCCCACAGGGTCAAACAATGTAGAGAACACAAGATAAAACAACAAAAATAATAATGACACTGAAAAAAGAGGAACTAATAAAAATATAGTATCTAGTTTTCACAGGTACTATGTAATATATATTTATGATTTCACATGATTAACACAAGCAACAGCAAAATAAGTTCTGTTGTTATTACTGTTTTCTCCCATTTTACAGATGAGGAAACTCAGGCTTAGAGAGTTAAGTAATATGCCTAATGGAACAGAGCTTTAAAGAGAGAAAGAATTCAGATCAAGTTGTCTTGAACCACTATAGTATATTATTATTACTGACACCTCTCCCCATAAAGATCATTCAAATTATGTTTTTTCTTGTTGAGGCTTCAGATTGTTCCTATGAACATGGGTTTTATCTCGTGTTACATGAGTATCAGAGGGAGCCACAATTCTAAGAGAGAAAAACTTAATCCCAGGGGAATAAATTAAAGACAAGTCCCACTAATTGAATGTTTACTTTACATTAAACACACACTAAATTTAAATGGAACATAAAAGACAGAATTATTTTAAATAAATATGCACCTGTCAGCAACTGTCTGTACTTTTCCACATTCTTTATGCTAGATGACTTGACTTGTCTCCACTTATGAGCTCTCTCTCTCTCACAATTTAACCTTAGTTTGAAAAATACATGGAAATCCTTCTTCAAAAATTGTACGTATTATATAGGGGCCACTTTGGCTACTTGTCCCTCATACAGAGCAATTGAAGAAGATGTTCTCTCTGTCTTACCATAGAATGTTGAGTCATATTTCTGTGACATTTCCTAATCTTGCTTTCTCAGGGAATGCCCTTTGCCCTACACTAAATTTATTTTAATCCCACATATATTCCAGGATCAAATTTAATTTCTATCTTCTTATCACATGAAAATAAGCTATGAAAATGTTCATTTATTCCCTCATGTTTGATGTTATTAATACATAAAATTTGAGACAGAGTATCCTATTTTATCTGTTTTGGTCAGCCAAAGGCGTGCCTTTTGAAATATACCAAAGATTGGTCGGTCTTTATAAAGGGTATTTATTTGGGGTAGAAGCTTACAGTTACCAGGCCACAAAGCATAAATTTCTTCCCATACCAAAGTCCATGTCCTGGAGCAAGATGGCTGCCAACGTCTCCAGGGTTCAGGCTTCCGGGTTCCTTTGTTCCC
>PVKH010006086.1:0-21390 GCA_004027955.1 Chaetophractus vellerosus
CAGGAATCAACAGTCTTTTGTATAAAACAGGACAGGATCCCTGTCCCTGTACATACATCAGAAAGCAAATGTGGTGATGCATGGGGTTGGAAGTGGCAGGGGTTTGGGGGTTGGGTAGGACAAGGGCAGGAAGTACCAGTGGAAGCCCAGGGGTGTGACCTCACTCACCAGACCAAACTGGACCCCACTCCCTTTTCAGGAACCAGGCTTCTTTACATGAGGTGGTGTGTATAAATCATGCTGCTGTGACCATCAGTGCAATTTGTTACTTAGCTTCCTGAAGAACCTACCCTGATTTCCACACTGGCCGCAGCTGTGGTGGTGAAGGCGGTGGCCTCCACCACTTTTTCTTTCCACCAGTTTTGAATGCCAGCTTTGCTGGATAGAGAATTCTTGGCTGCAATTTTTTTTTCTTTCAGCACTTTGACTATGTTATACCACTGCATTCTTGCCTCCATGGTTTCAGATGAAAAATCAGCACTTAATCTTTTTTGAGCTTCCCTTGTATGTGATGGATCTCTTTTCCCTTGCTGCTTTCAGCATTCTCTCTTTGTCTTGATCATTGGACAATTTGAACAAGTATTTGTCTTGAGTAGGCCTGTTGGGATTTATACTGTTTGGGGTGCACTGCACTTCCTGGACATGTACACCCTTCTCCCTCAATAGGTTTGGGGATTTTTCAGCTATTATTTCTTCCAACACCCCTTCTGTCCCCTTTCCCTTCTCTTCTTCCTCTGGGATGCCTATAATAATGTGTATGTTTGTGCATTTTGTGTTGTCTTTCACATCCCTAAATCCCTGCTGGATTTTATCTATCTTTTTATCTTTCTGTTGGCTTCCAGGTGTACTGTCTTCACATCCCTAATTCTTTTCTCTGCCTGTTCAAATCTGCTGATATGTGCTTACAGTGTATTTTTTTGATTTCTTGGATTGTGCCTTTCATCACCATCATATCTGTTATCATTTTGTGTATCTTTACAATTTCTTCAGTATGTTCTCTAAGTGATGCTAATATCCTTAATCTCTTCATTCACTTCATTAAGTTGGTTCATGTTATTTGTTTTGACAGCTCTGAATAGTTGTTCCACATTCTGCATCTCCTCCTTGGTTTTAGTTTCTTCTTTGAACTGGGCCATGTCTTCCTGTTTCTTAGTATGGTTTGTAATTTCTGTTGGTGTTAGGCATCTCTTTATCTTGGTGGGTTTGTTCACCAAAGAGAAGTGACTCTGAACCCTCTTCCAGACTTACCCCTCCTCCCAGGGGACCATAAATAAGCCCTTGGAAGGTTATTGTTTCCTACTGCTCACCTCCCTTAGGGGGGTTGGAATTTTGATAGTTTTCAGTACCAGATTAGTCAATTGCCTGACTCTGCTGTCTTCCAGCCCAAGTTCATCACTCCCAGGTCAGCTAGGTAAATCAGGCTGTCTTAACAGATTTGCCTCTCCCCTCTTCCTGGAGCCAAGTCTTGCCGGCTGTTATGCTCCCTAAAGTTCAAAGGAAGTACAGGTAACCAAACCACAGAAAAGAAACCCCACTCTACCCTTCACCACCAGAACCCTCTTACTCCCAGAGAATTCTCAGTCTTGCTCGGTGGTTGGTAGGAGTCAGGGAGTTTGCGGTGGCTTTTTGCTTTGAGGGTGGAGCGAGCCACTCGATGTTTCCAGCCACCAGGGTGAGAAACTCCTCGTTTTCCCTTGGGCTTTATATCTCTTTATCTAATTCCTTCCTCCTGAAGCCTCCTGCTCTATGGGTTTCCAAAATAACTCACTCAGGCAGGATCTTGCCTGTTCTCAGCTATTTTATTTTAGCAAGAGAGCTGGTGAGGGCCCAACTAAATTGATGTCATTGTGCTTAATCTCTAATCTATTTTTATTTTTTAATAAAAATTTTTAACTTCTTACAGAGATACTTAAATTACACAAATGTTCCACAAAAAATATAGGGATTACACATGCCCCACTCAACAAAGCTTGCACATAAACATCCTTCATTAGTGTGGCACAATCATTGCACTTGGAAAACACATCCATTAAGCATAGACCGTACTTCACATTGTAGCCCACACTCTCTCCCACACAGTTCTGCATGTTATGTGATGATATAAAATGGCTTATATCTGTCATTGCAGTACCATTCAGGACAATTCCCAAGTCCCCAACCCCCCATATAATGACTGTTTTTCCTTTTCCCTGCCCCAAGAACCTCCAGAGGCCACTGGTTGCACATCAATATTGTATTTTTTTTCCCCACAGGTAGAATCACAATACATTTATAGTAGAACACCAGTAAGTCCACTCTAGTCCATAATTCTTTCTCTAATCCTGAGGATTGTGGGATGGTGATATCCACTCCCTCTAATTGAGAGGGGCCTTATATCTCATGGGGAAGATGGATGGGACTAACTTGCTTGCAGTTGCAGACTCTCTCTGTTCATTTGGATGGTCATTGTCCACCATCATCTCCTTGTTAGTTGTCCTAGGTGAGTCCATTGAGCTGTAGAGTAGGTGTTGCAACTCTGCCAAGGCTCCAGGCACAGCTGACACATGGACAGCTTAAAGACTTGAGTCTTTTGGATATACACCTACAAAATCCAGCATCAAGTATAGGTTTAATAGAAGGGACAGGTGAGTCATGTGTAGGGAAGACATAATTGAGTCTAACTCTGTCACTCTCAGGAGAACAAACTCCAAAGTAGGGCCCACTAGCAAGGCACCAAACTCTGGAGCTATCTGCCCTGACCATAGAACCTGGGTGTCTCTGGAACCCTCAGGAGCCCCACTACTTGGGCTAGTATCCATTTGACAGTCCATGAGATCCTGCTGAGAGGTGCATAGTGTTACCTCTGGTATGACCTCCTGACTCACTTTGAAGTCTCTCACCCATGTAAATTCATTTGTCTTAACCTTTTCCCCTTTATTTGAGGTCTATTTCCAGTTGCATTGCTATTTGGCACTTGGTAGTGATCCCTTAGTGATTTGAGCAACAAGGAGACTCTCAGGAGGTAACTCTTAGGTCCCCTGCAGCACTAGGCTAAGTTTCAATTTCAAGAGCAAAGTCTCATAAGCACAGTCATCAATATCAAGGGCCCATCAGTGGATCATTCTCCTTCCCCAGTCATTGCCTCTGCACTTGGGGGACTGTTGCTGCTCCATTAGAGAGAATGTGGTAGAGCTCTCCAATATGGGAATTCAATATTCTCTTGGTTATTGTGCGAGTCTTCAGCCACTGTTACAATGCCTGTGACTATTTGAACACATTTATATCCCTTATATGTATCCCCAGGTGAACTTCCTCCCATGCATCCCCCATCACTGATACCACACATCAATGATCCTCCCCTGACCCAGTTGTGACCCTTCTGTGATCCAAAGCTTCTTCAAAAATGAAGCCATGCTCTGGAGAGACTCCTGCCTCTTCACTTGTGAACAAATAGAGTCTCTGGAATATGGGAGTCCAACAACCTCCCACCCACTATGCAGGTGGACAATGCACACCATACCAAAATGATCAATCACACACTCCCTAGAAGCTTGCTCCAGGTAGATCCCAAACCAAATGTCCCCCATTCAACACCCTAAACCAGCAACCTTTCCTTCTCACATTGCAATAAGAGCACTCCCAACTTTGTACTTTCAACCACATACCAGCAAATCCTCAGTGTTAACCTGATCCCTCTCTGAAAGCCCCCCCCCCCAGTTCCCTGGACCTTGCAGCCCACCCTCCCCATCCCATCTACCCATCTATCAAACTTGTACCACCCAACCCAATAATATCACCACCTGCCTGTCATATCACTTCAATATGCAACTACACACTTACACCTTACTATAGATTACGTCCGTATGGGTGTTGGCTCACAACATTCTTCTCCCTTTCTATTACCTGTAAACCCATCTTCTAGACAATAGCTTTCTGAGTCTGCTCAATTTGCTTAATTCATATCTCTGAGTTCACATACTGTTCAGCCTTCAATGCCTGCTTTGCTTCACTCAACATGAGGTTCTCAAAATTCATCCATGTTATCCCATGTGTTAGTACTCTGTTCCTTCTTACTGCTGAGTAATATTCTACTATATGCATGTACCACATTTTGTTTATCCATTCAAATGCTGATGGGCATTTGTGTTGATTCCAACTTTTGGTAATAGTGAATAATGCCGCTATGAATATTGCCTCAGTGCTCAAGCAAGTAATTCTAACATGATATATATTCGTCTCTTTGCTTTCAATTATTCTGGCTACATACCCATAAAGTGGAATTTCTGGATCATATGTTAGTTCTATAGTTAGTTTTTTGAAGAACCACCAAAATATCCTCCACAATGGCAGGACCGTTCTATATTCCCACCAGCAGTGGATGAGTGTTCCCATTTCCCCACACCCTCTCCAATACCTACAATCTTTTTTTTTTAAATTGCCATCAGTCAATGTTTGTAAGATGGTATCTCATTTTAGTTTCATTTGCATGTCCATAATGGCTTGTGATGTTGAACATCTTTTCATGTGCTTTTTAGCCATTTGTATTTCTTCCTTGGAGAAGTGTCTTTTCAGGTCACTTGCCCTTTTTTTTTTTTTTTTAAATGGATTGTTTGTCTTTTCTTATTTTTCATGTGTAGGATTTCTTTATATATATGCTGGATGCTAGGACTCTATCAGATATATGGTTGCCAAATATTTTCTCCCATTGGGTAGGCTGCCTTTTTATTTTCTTGATAACACCCTTTGAGGTGCAAAAGTTTTTAATTTTGAGGAAGTCCCATTTATCTGTTTTGTCTTTCGCTGCTCATCCTTCAGGTCTGAAGTCCATGAAACCATTTCCTATTACAAGCTCTTGTAGATGCTTCCCTACACTATCTTCCAAGGTCTTGTTCCTTATATTTAGGTCTTTGATCCATCTTGAGTTTATTTTTGCATAAGGTGTGAGATGGTGTTACTCTCTCATTCTTTTGGATATGAATATCCACTTTTCTAAGCACCATTTGTTGAATAAGCCATTCTCTCCCAGTTGAGTGGGCTTGGTGGCCTTGTCGAATAGCCAATGACTGTATATGGAGCATCTATACCAGAATTCTCAAATTTGTTCCCTTGGTTGGTATGTCTATCCTTGTGCCAATACCATGCAGTTCTGAGTACTGTAGCTTTGTAATATGTTTTAAAATCAGGTAGTGTGATACCTTTGATTTCATTTTTCTTTTTCATTATGTCATTAGCGATTTGCAGCCTCTTACCCTTCCAAATAAATTTTGTAGTTAGTTTTCCCAATTCATTAAAAAAACTTCTGTGGTGATTTTTGGAGGATTGCATTAAATCTGCAGATTAGTTTGGTTAGGGTAGATATCTTAATGCTGTTTAATCTTCCTATCCATGAACAGGGATATTCTTCCATTTATTTAAGTCTTCTTTGATTTCCTTTAACAGTGTTTTGTAGTTTTCTGTATATAAGTTCTTTACATATTTAGTTAAATTTATTCCTAGGTATTTGATTCTTTTATTTACTATGTAAATGGTATTCTTTTCTTGATTTCCTCCCCACATTGCTTATTATCAATTTTTGAGCATTGGTCTTAACCCTGTGACATCACTGAACTCATTTATAAGCTCTGGAAGCTTTGTTGAAGATTTCTCAGGGCTTTCTATATATAAAATCATGTCATCTGCAAATAGGGAAATTTTTACTTCTTTCTTTCAAATTTGGATGCCTTTTATATCTTTTTCTTCCCTCAGTACTTGAGCAAGTAATTCTAACATGATGTTAAATAGGAGTGGTGATAGTAGGTGTCCTTGTCTTTTTCCTGATCTTACAAGGAAAGCTTTTAGGATTTCACCATTGAAGATGATGTTAGCTGTGTGTTTTTCATATATACCCTTTATTATATTCAGAAAGTTTCCTTCTATTCCTTTCTTTTGCAGTGTTTTTATCAGGAAAAGGTGCTGTATTTTGTCATATGCTTTTTCCTGCAGATCATGTGATTTTTCCCCCTTTGATCTGTTTATGTGGTGTATTACATTGATTGATTTTCTTATGTTGGACCATCCTTGCAAACCCATGATGAAACCCACCTAGTCATGGTGCATAATTCATTGGATTTGTTGTTGAATGTGACTAGCCAGTACTTTGTTCAGGACTTTAGCATCTAGGTTCATGAGAAAGTTTGCTCTATAATTTTCCTTTCTTGTGGCATCTTTGTTTGCCTTTGATATTAGGGTAATGATGGCATCATAGAATGAGTTTGGCAGTGAAAATAGAAGTGTTTTTATTTTTTAAAAGACTTTAAGTGGGGTTGGTGTTAGTTTTTTCTGGATAGATTGGTAGAATTTACCTTTGAAACCTTCTGGTCCTGGTATCTTCTTTGTTGGGAGGTTTTTCATGACTGAGTCTGTCTCTTTACTTGTAATTGGTGTGTTGAGTGCATCAATTTCTTCTTTTGTCAATATAGGCTGCTTGTGAGTTTCTAGGAACTTGACCATTTCCTCTAAATTATCATTCTTTTTGGCATATAATTTCTCAAAGTATGGTCTCATGATACCCTTCATTTCTGTGGGGTCAGTTGTGATATCCCATTCCTCACTTTTTATTTTGCATATTTGCATCTTCTCTCTTTTTTTTGTTGGTTAGTATGGCTAAGAGATTGTCAATTTTATTGATCATGAAGAACCAGATTTTGGTTTTGTTTGTTTGTCCTAGTGCTTTCTTATTTTCTATTTCATTTAGTTCTGCTCTAATCTTTGTTATTTCCTTTTTTTCTACTTCCTTTGGGGTTAGTTTGATATTCATTTTCCAACACCTCCAGCTGTGCAGTTATGTCTTCAATTTTAGCTCTTTCTTCTTTTTTGATATATGCATTTATGGCTATGAATTTCCTTCTCAGTACAGCTTTTGCTGCATTCCATTGGTTTTGATATGTTGTGTTATCATTTTCATTCATTTCAGGGTACTTACTGATTTCTTTTGAGATTTCCTCCTTGACTCACTGACTGTCTAAAAAAGTGTTGTTTAATTTCCATATCTTTGTGCCTAATCTCATTCTCTGGACCTTGCTGATTTCCTATTTCATCCCATTATAGTCAGAGAAATTACTTCATATAATCTCAATCTTACTAAATTCATTGAGATTTTTTCTGTGGCCTAGTGTGTGGTTTTCCTGGAGTATGATCCATGTGCACTAGAAAAGAATGTCTATTAGATTCAGATCCTGTGATGTATTAATCGAAGTCTTTGTTTCTTATTGATTCTTTGTGAAGATGGTAATGGTATACTTGTAGAGGCACTGTTTCTCCACTGAGTTTTCCAGTGTTTGCCTCATGTATTTTGAGGTGCTCCTGTTATGTGCATAAATGTTTATGATTGTTCTTTCTTCTTGGAAGTTTATCCCTTTCACTAGTATATAGTTTCCATCTTAATCTCTTATGAAAGTTTTGCATTTAAAGTTTATTTTCTCTGATATTAGTATAGCTACTGTCCCCCTTTTCTGGTTTTGTTTGCTTGAAAGATTGTTTTCCAGCTGCTCACTTTCAGCCTCCTTTTATTCCTGGATCTAAGGTGGGTTTCACGTAGATAACATAAAAATGGGTTATAGTTCCTTAATCATTTTGCCAGTCTGTGTCTCTTGACTGGTGAGTTTAATCCATTAACATTCATTGTTATTACTCTCAAGCCATATTTTCTTTGGTTGTATGTATGTCATATGTTGTTTTTATTTCTCTTTTTGACTTTTTAGTTGTTCTTGCACTCTTTTCCAACTCCTTCACTCCCATTTTTTTCCCATTCAATTTGCAGAACTCACTTTAGTGTTTCTGGAAGGACAGGTTTATTATTGGAATACTCTATTAATTTCTGTTTATCTGTGAATATTTTGGACTGTCCATCATTTTTGAATGCCATATATGCTGGATAGAGACTTCTTGGCTTGAAGTGGTTTTCTTTCCTTTTTCTTTTTGTACCTTAACCATGTCATACCACTGCCTTCTTGACTCCATGGTTTCAGATGAAAAATTACCACTTAATCTTATTAGTCTTCTTGAATGTGATGGTTCTCTTTTCTCTTGGTGCTTTCAGTGTTTTCTCTTTGTCTTGAGCATTGGACGGTTCGACAAGTATATGTCTTGGAGTAGGCCTGTTGGGAATTATACTGTTTGGGGTGTGCTGTGCTTCCTGGACTTGTAAATCCATCTGCCTCAAAAGGGTTGGGAAGTTTTCAGCAATTATGTCCTCCAACACTCCTTCTGTCCCCTTTCCCTCCTCTTCTTTCTCTGGGATGCCTATAATGCATATGTTTGTGCATTTTGTGTTGTCATTCAAATCCCTGAGTCCCTGCTGGAATTTTTCTGCCTTTTTATCTATCCATTCTACAATCTGTTTGATTTCAGATGTACTGTCTTCCACATCACTAATTCTTTCCTCCACCTGTTCACATCTACTGCTATGTGCTTCCAGTGTGTTTTTGATTTCTTGGATTGTGATGAATGCATCACCATCATATCCATTATTTTTTTGTGTATGTTTACAATTTCTTCAGTGCTTTCTTTCCCCCAGTGTTTTCTTAATATCCTTAATCTCTTCCTTCACTTCTTTCAGTTGGTTCATGATATTCGTTTTGACAGCTTTAATTAGTTGTACAATGTTCTACACCTCTTCCTTTTTTTTTTTTTTAGCTTTTAGTTCAGCTGTTCAATGTTCTGCATCTCTTCCTTTTTTAATTTTTAGTTTCTTCATTGAACTGAGCCATGTCTTCCTGTTCTTAGTATGGTTTGTGATTTTTTGTTGCCCTCTGGTCATCTTTTTATCTTGATGAGTTTAATCAGTTGATTGGTGTCTCTTTTTACCCTAGGGTTTTCTTTAATAGCTGTTTTTGCATGTGTGTATAGTTTTCTATTTTGTTGCTATTGTCTATGTTCCCGTGGAGGAAAAAATTAGGGTCAGAGAAAGTGAAAAATGTAAGAAAAGTAAAAATGTAATAGTAGTAATAATAGTAATTTTTAAAAGGAAACATTTAAGACCTTGGAAAATAAATATCTAACCCATGTAAGCAGCATAAAGTTATCGGTATAAAAAAGTGGGGTACCAACAATGAAATGGGAAACCAAATAGAGAAAGATATATAGACTGGATATAATGAGGAGAGTGGGAATATAAAAGAAAAGACAAAAAGAAAAAAAGGTAATAAAAAAAAAAACAGGATAGGTGAGGTAGAAATAAAACCCTGAAAAATTGAAGACTCAACAAAGAGAGGTGAAATATAAGAACAACAGAAAGTGGAAGATTAGACTGATGAGGGAAGGAAAAGAGATAGCACTGGTATACAAAATCAGTATACACAGAAAAGGGGAAATGAAGGAAGAGGAAACACAGTAACCAAGAATCAAGCCAGTAGCACTGTGAGGAATTGATCTCTTCATCCTGCTCTCTCCAGGTCGATGCCCTGAAGCCTCCTACTCTGTGGGTTCCCAAAAAGCTCACTCAGGCAGGATCTTGCCCCCACTCAGCTGGTTTTTGCGTGTGTGTGTGTGTGAGAGAGAGATCTGCCTATGTTCCTCTGAAAGAAAACAATATTAGAATCCGAGGAAAGGAAAGAATTATGAACACGCACACACAAATAGTAATGGTAATAGGAAAAGGTAGGAGAACAAACATTCAAGACCTAGGAATTTGAAAAATTAACATAAGTATGAGTCACTGAGGACTAAGATTAGGAAAGTGGAATAGAAACAATGAAACAAGAAACAGAATGGAGAAAAAATATAGAGAGAATGAATTAAAATGTTGGAATGGTGAAAAGAGGGGAAACAAAAACAGAAGAGAAAGAAAAATGTAAAGAAAAAGTATACAGAGAAAAAGGGAGAGAGGGAGAAATACAAACAAGAAAAAGTGGAGACCAGATAAAAGAGGTGGAATGAAAGAACAACAATGGAAAACAAAAGATATAAATATGAAGGAGTGAAAAGAAATAGTGTAGGTTGAATAGATCAGTAACCAAAAGATTAAAGAAAAAAGAAAAAAGAAAAAGAAAGAAGCAAAGACAGAAAAGAAGGGCATACAAAACAAGCAAGAAACAAGACAGCAGAAATTTATTTAAAAAAAGAAAAAAAAATGACAGAAGAAAAAAAAATCAACACAGTAAAACAGCCTTCTGTCTTAGACCCCTAAGGACCCTCTCAGGCTTCTAGTGTTCTTCAGTCACTCACCCTGCAGCCTGCCATCTGCAGATTTTGGACTGGGTTTCATGAGTAAATTAAAGGGAACAAAAGAAAATGACTTTATCTTAAAATAAGAGATCCAAAGAAAGCTAATACAAAGAAAATGCCTATATGTTCCCTGCCATAAAGTTTCAGCTGGATGCCTGATAACCTGGTGGGTCTCTTCTCAAGGAGTAGCCAGTAATTGAAGCAGGGACCTCATTTATGCTAGGAAGGAATCCTTCCACTGAGCTATTCTGCTTCTTTGGGTTAACTGGCCTCTCAGAAGGCTATCCGCTCCTTTCCCCTAGGGCAGGTTAGCTCCCCTGCAGTCAGCTGGTGTGGTGGTGATTTCCTCCTGTCTCTGCCTCCTCACTGATGCAATTCCTCTCTTCACCTAGGTCGCTGGGCATGACTGCCAGCCTGAGACCATCCCCCTCCCCCCTCCCTGTCAAGTCAAGGTCCCTTCCAAAATTCAAGGGTGGGGGGGCTTCTGGCTAGACTCACCACAAAAAGCTCACTCTCCACTCTCCCAGACCCCTCTTCCTCACAGGGAACCTGCTGTCACACTCCTGTTTGGAGAGGGGGTCTAGGGTCTCCACCTAGTCTCTCCACCCTGAGGGCCGGGATGTGTGCCCCTTCCAGCCACCGAGGTAAGCAACCCCCAATTATTCCTGGCTTCCCTATCTGTGCAGCACCCTCCTAGATGACTCAGAGCACCTTCCCATCGAAGTAGATGTCTGCTCTACTCTGAGGTATATACAATTCACCAGGAGTTTTATTCTCGCTTAATATCTCAGGGGTGGGGTAGGGGAGCCCTTCCTGACAGCTGGGAGGTTTAATAACTCATGATAACATGTTTTGGCTTCTTTCGTGTCTCTGACCCTTGTTCTTCTGGGAGTTGGTAAACAGTGTCCTGGTTTGCTGTGCCCCAAAGCAGGTCCCCATGGCAGCCTCTGGCTTTTGCTTGGTTGTTTAGTGAGAGCTAAGCCTATGTATCTAACCCATCAGCCATGTTCCCACAATCCTCTCTAATCTATTTTTAATCTGTGCCTTTCATTCCCCTCAGTTCTGTTACTCTTCTTTGTAGGCTTTCAAATTATTCTATTTGCTGACACAGTGTTATCTTTTAACTTTCTATTCTTATTCTCCTTTAACTACTTGAGTTGTTTTAGAAGATTTCCCTGAATATCAGTGATTAGTCACCTGAATCCCTGTGTCTTGTCATGACTGTTGGTGTATTCCTTTGTGTGGGCCATTCCTTGCCGTTTCTTAGTATGGCTTGAATGGTTTTGCTGATAAGCAGGCATTTGATTAATTTGGTGAGTTTACTCTGTTGGTCATTCTTTCTCTCTTGCTTGGTGGTTTTTTTTTTTTTGTTTGTTTGTTTGTTTCAGTTTTTCCTAAGACTTTAAGATTACCCTGTTTAAGCTATCAAAATGGGCCAGGAACTGTGAATGGAGCATAGACCAGATCAAAGGGGGCCTTGGCAATGAATGAGAAACAAGCATTTTCTTTCTTCATTTTCCCTGCAGTAGCTGAATGTTCACTCTTTGGCAAACTTTCCAAGGAGATGAGCCAGTGATTCAAAGTTGAGATATGCTGTTTAAACTTTCTGAATAGAAACAAAACCTAGTCTGTTGTCCCACCCTCCATCTTCCACGGAAGCAAAATGTTGTTTCCCCACGCCATTGGCTGATCAGAAGCAGGTTTTACTGAGGCTGTTTGCTTCAAAAGTTGGGATGACTGGTGTTCCTTTCCATGGGGCCTAGTGGTTTTCCTTTTGGCTTCTTCACTTCCTTTTCTTCAATCCCTCCTGTATGATATGTGTGGCATTCTCCTCATCTGCAGATCCCCATAGAAGCTCCCTTGGACAACTTCTGTCCTTTACCCCCTGTTTTGTAAGACAACAGCACCCTCCCTGACCTACTCCAATGCCATCTTCATAAAATCTCATCATATTCTTAACACCTTGTCATAGTGATGTCCTTTTGCTATAGTTCATAGAAGAAAATGATTTTATTTGTAGTGGTAACAGCAATCCTCATCCACCACTGAATTTACTGTTTAACAGTCCTTATATTATTCTCTAGGTTTCTTTCAATTGACATTTACATTCCTAGGATATCCTTTTTCAGCCACCATCTTATTTATACATCAAGAGTATTAGTTAAACTCACTCTTATGTTCCCATTAACTCTATCCATTTCTACACATTTACAATCAACCTTGTTAATACTTCTACATACATTAAAATTCAGTAAATTCTTCTCAAGTCTCATTCTATCTCTTCTTAACCTATACTCTAAACTTTAACTACATGAGTTTACTTAGCCTATTTTAGTTTGATTAGTGATACCCTACATTATTTCTCTTTTTTGTCTCTCTTATTTCACTCAATATAATGTCCTTAAGGTTGATTCATATGCATTCCAACTTCATTTCTTCTTACAGCTGCATAGTCTTCCATCCCGTGTATATACCACATTTTGTTTATCTATTGATTGATGGGCACTAGGTTGTTTACATCTATTATCAATTATTAATAATGCTGCTATTAATATCAGTGTGCAAATATCTATTCATGACACTGTTTTCACTTCTGAATATATTTCTAGCAGTCGAATTCTGAGATCTTACAATTGTTCTATATTTAGCTTCCTGAGGAATGACCAGACTGTCCTCTAAAGAGATTGGACAAATTTATATTCCCACCAAGAGTAGAGGAGTGTTCTTGCTTCTGTATATCTTCTCCAGCACTTGTAGTTTTCTGATTAATAATGATCACTCTAAGTCATGAATGATATCTAATTGCAGTTTTGATCTTTATCTTCCTAATAGGGATTTTGAACATCTTTTCATGTGCTTTTTGGCAATGTGTAATAAATACCTCTTTGAAAAAATGTTTATTCTGCTCTTTCGCCCATTATATGATTGGGTTGTTTGCCTTTTTATCAGAGTTGTGTGAAAACTTTGTTATCATAGAAATCAAACCCTTATTAGGTATCTGGTTTCTAGATATTTTCTTCTATTGAGCAGCCTACTCTTTCACCTTCTTAAACTCATATGAAGCTCAAAACTGTTTAAGTTTGAGGAGGTCCCATTTATCTATTTTTCCCTTTCGTTGCTCACGCTTTGAGTGTAAAGTTTAAGAACCCACCACTTATCTTACCACTGAACTAGAAGATATTTCCCTTCATTTTCTTCTGAGATTTATAATTCTAGCTTTTATATTTAGATAATTTTGCCACTTTGAGTTAACTATGGTATAATGTGGTGTTTAGCTGGAGTAGTGTGGTTACTGTCTGAAAATTTTCAGTTTTATTAGATCATACATTTCCTCATACGTTGGGTAGAGAAGGAAAGATTTCCTTTGTTTGTTTGTTTGTTTGTTTGTTTCTGTTCTGCACTTGTTTCCAGATTTTCAGCTTCTCCAGCATCCAGTGTTTGACATATGAGGGGACAAGAAAATCCAGGGAACTCGTGTCCTTCCTCAGGTCCCAAGGTCCCAAACCAGTCTGCTTTCCTTTCAGTTTTCAGTCTTCTTATGCTTGCTTTATTTATAATACCAGAGTGTTTGACTGTCTTAGCAAGAGAGAGAGGGAGAATTGCATCAATTTTGTTGTGCCCCACAACTAGAAATTGACTTAAAAAATATATCATTTGGAACATTTTATAAAAATTTAACTTTAAAATAGAAATTCTGTTGTACATTAATATATTATAATATTAATAATTTTAACTGAATTAAAAAAAAAAAGAAAGAAATGTCCTATTAAAACAACTGCCGAGAACAAAACAAGGTTTTCCAGTTACCAGGGAACAAAGAAGGAACATATAGGATGGGAACTTCATACCGTCCTGGGAGTCATGGTGCCCTCTGTTTACCCAGACCACTAGAATTAATGAAGAACAAAAGGGAACCAAGGAATCGGGACCATCGATGGCAGCTGTTATCTGTAATGAAAAAGTTATCCCAGCTAACAAGAACCCTGTAAGACTACAGTGACACAAGACCACAGGACCCAACGAGCCCTACAATGGGCTAGGGGATACTGAATGTCCCTAGTCTCATGACTCCAACCTGTGCGAGCCAGCTACCAACACTAATGGAAAAGCCACTTTGGCTGTGAAGGACCCTGGAGGGTTGCAACAGAATGCCCTGGGTCCTACATCTTTTATTTTTATACTGTTCAGAGTATTTGTTACAGATGATGGAAAAGGCAATCTAGGACCATGAGGAACCTGGAGGTCTGCATACAAATTTGTTCCTCCCTTATTACATTCCTTCAGGTAAATTAATATCATGGATATAAACAAAGGCTAGCCACACTGAATCTTCATTTCTTCTTTATACAATAACACATTATTTAACGTTCAATCAAAGAGAAAAGTAATCGCTAGAAACTCCAATCTCAAATGCTTTCTGCTTTTGACGCCCCCACTAGGGATTTCTGGCTCTGCTAGGTGGATGATGGATTCTTTGTTTTCCCTAATAGAAAGAGCTGAGGCTCCCATATAAAAGGATGAAAACCAGGATATATATTTTTCTCTTTTTTCTCTGTTCTTTTTTCTTTTTATTTTTTATTTTCTTTTTATTTGCCCACAGGACATATTTAAAGTTTGTCTCACTGGAGTGATATCAGCAAGATTGGTGGAGCAAGATATTCCAAATACCTGCTTCCCCACAGAAACAATAAAAACAGTTAAAACCAACGTTTTAGGAATTCTGTAAAATAATCAAAGTTTTACAACAACAAGAAACTGCTAAATCAAGAAAAGGCAACCAAAATATAGTAGAAAAGCTGCATGGTGCTTTTACTAGTTCTAGTCACACCCCTTAATAGTTTGGGTGCAGACTGTGGAAAATAGCCCACATTATCAATATGTGGCCCTCATCTCTCCACCACGGAGGAATAAGACGCACCTAATGCAAAATTTAGCAGGTACAAAGAAATCCTACAGCTCAAAAATGAAAAGACAAAAATTCATTTAAATAATGGACAAGCGATATGAATAGATACCTCTCAGAAGAAGAAATTCAAATGACTAAAAAGCACATGAAAAGATACTCAATATCATTAGCAATTAGGGAAATTCAAATCAAAACTACAATGAGATATCATTTCATACCTATTAGAATGGCCACTATTAAAAAAAAACAAGCAGAGAACTACAAGTGCTGGAGGGGATGTGGAGAGATAGGAATAGTTATTCACTGTTGGTGGGAATGTAAAGTTACTATGGAGGACTGTTTGGCAGTTCCTAAAGAAGTTGAATATAAATTTGCCACATGACCTGGCAGAAACACTAATTGGTTATATAACCAGATGAACTGAGAGCAGTGACATGAACAGACATCTGCACACTGATGATCACAGTGGCATTATTCACGGTTGCCAAAAGTTGGAAACAACCCGGTGTCCATCAAGAGATGAATGGATAAACAAACTATGCTGTTTTCACATGATGGAGCATTATGCAGCTGTAAGAAATGAAGTCGTAGAGCATATGTCAACATGGATAAAACCGCAGGACAATATATTGAGTGAAGCAAGTCAGACAAAAAAGACAAATACGACTTGATTGTGTTACTATGAACTAAACATATTGTGTAATCTCATGGAGTTAATAACTTGAATATGGGTCACCAGAAAATAGAATGACTTTAAAGAATGGAGAGCAGAGGGTTAACTTGTGCAGAACTGGTAAAAAAGGATTTGTGATAACCTTTGTAAATGATAGAACAGGTAAAAGTCCAACATAATGTTTTATAACTTGCAGTACTATTATGTAGGTATGAAAGTATAAAAGTCACATATATTACTAAAAGAGAACTAAAAAACAAATGTAACACGTAACTGAATAGTATAATAAATCAACCTGTGAAATATGAATATGGTTAAAATTGCATACATAAAGCCACTTTTCTTGGAAGCTGAGCAAATGCATGTTAACATTACAAGATGTTAATATCTGACAAAAAACTATGCTAAATGAGAGAAATCAGACACAAATTACTGCATATTGTATGATTCCATTGAAATAAAATGTAAATATAAATCATTTTAAAGATGAAATTAGATTAGGGGAGAATAGGCTCAAAGGGACCTTAATGGGACATATGAAAAAGCTGGAATATAGGTTGTAAGCTTTGTAACAAAGTCAAATATCTTGAACAGGATAACTGCAAAAAAAAATTAAAATGGAATTGCAAGAGGCCTCCAATAGTCAAAACAATTTTGGAAAAGATCAAAATTGGAGTTCTTACACTTCCTGATTTCAAAACTGACTATAAAGCTACAATAATCAAAACTGTATGGCAGTATGGTACTGGAATAAGAATGGATATATAGAGAAATAGATTAAAATTGATAACCATCATGCCTATAGCTAACTGATTTTCAACCAGGGTTTGAAGTCCACTCAATGGGGAAAAAATAGTACCTTTGACAAATGATACCAGGAAATCTTGATTTCCATTTCCAAACCTTGAAATTAGATTTGTGCCTCATATCAAATAAAATATTAGCTCAAAATGGGTCAATAAATGGATATAAGAGCTGAAACTATTAATGAAAATCATCAAGACCTTGTATTTGTCAATGCATTGTTAAATATAGCACCAAAAACAGGGATAATGAAAGAAAAATGAAGAAGACTTTATCAAAATTAAAAACTAAAATCTTTTGTTCAAGATAGGACATTATAAAGAGAGTGACAACTTATGGAATGGGAGAAAATAGTTGCAGATCAGATATCTGATAAGGGGTTAATATCCAGAATATATAAAAACTCATAAAATTCAATAACAAAAAGACAAACAACCTAATTAATATATGGGCAAAAGATTTAAATAGACATCTCTCCAAAGAAGTTACATGGCCAAAGAAGTACATGAAAAACTGTTCACCTTCATTTATCTTTAGGACAATGCAAATCAAAACTCTAATAAGACAACGTTATCCCTTCCAGAATGGCTAAAATTAACAAAAAGGAAATGAAAATGTGTTGGCAATGAAGCAGAGAAATTGGAAAACCTGTACACTGCTGGTGGGAATGTAAGAAGGTGCAGCTACTATGGAATATGGTTTTATGGTTTCTCAAAGTTTAAATATTGCATTACAATATGATCCAGGTGTCCATCCTAGGTATTTACCCATAATTGAAAGCAGGGACTTATACAGATATACTTTTACATCAGTGTTCATAGTAGCATTATTCACAATAGCCACAAAGTGGAGGGGGGTAACCAAGGGCCCATGAATGGATGAATGTATAAACACAAAATGCTATATATAAATATTATTCAGCCATTAAAATGAATGAAGTTATGAGACATGTTGTAACTTGAAAACATTATCCTGAGTGGGAAAAGCACACACAAAAGCAAAAGTATTGTTGTAATGACAAAAAAGACATTCTATTTGGTGCTTCATCATTTTTGCCTAATCATAGGCACTCTTTTGAGTGCTAGCTCAGCCCTGGTCATAACCACAGCTAATAATCCATACACCTCCATATGGTTTGGATGCTCCAAATGGCAGCTGCCACATTTTCTCTCGACAGGCTTTTCCATTTCTTCTCTTAGTGGCCTGTTGTCCTTTCATGCTGCACAATCTGTTAGCAAGACCTGTATCTCCCTATATGGTTTGGATAATAAGAAGCTGCTTTCAAGTTCTCCAAAAGGCACTTGTTCCTCCTGCTTTTGGTGCTCCATATTTTGAAACTTCATGTCCCTGAAATCCATGGGAAAGCCCTACCCATCTTCTCTGAGTCACAATAAAGGCTCCACAGATGCTCGCAGAAGCCTCAGTTTGGTAAGTCAGTGGGCCTCTTTGCTGCCCTCATTCTCCCCTCTCCCCTTGCATTATAGGCAAGGAAGACAAATCCATATCCAGAAAAAGTAAAGACAAATATTTACCCCCTGTCATGTTGGGCAAGGTATAGTTTAATCAACCTGTCATATGGTAGCAGGTGGGTCCTCCTGGGGAATTGTGTCATATCTTGGATTCAGTTTGGGTCTTTACAGTGAGAAAATGTGGCACATGACAGTTGCATTAGCAGGTCAAACTTAATAAAGGGAAGTCCATTTTAAGCCCACCCATAATCTTCATCCTTGCCATTATGGACAGTTTGTTTATGGAACTACTAAGCAAGTGCTGGGATGGCTATAGAAGGAGTATGACTGACATCCAAACAGCCAGCATGCCACTTCGACCTAATGTTAAAGATTCTTTTCCAATAGATGCTCTTTGGGAGATGTGCACACGGGACACAAACATAATCACAATATGTGCCCATTCACAGAGTTTTACCAACAAATCTCTTTTTCTATGTGCTAAGTAGACTCTAACATAGACTCCACTAATATCTAACCTTAATGTCCATGCCCCTGTGTAATCCTTTTCCACTGATGTGGGAAAGACCTGTGATGTGCTTCTAACCGAAAGAATTTAGTGAAAGATGTCACCTTTATGATTATTTTACAAAAGTTTGTAACTTCTGTTTTGTTAACAGAGTGTATTAAAATTTCTCTTGCTGGATTTAATGAAGCAACTTATCATATGAAGAGGACATGTAGAAAAGGACTATGTGTGGCCTACACCCGGGTGTGAGCAAGAAGCTAAGACTCTCAGTCCAGTAAAGAACTGAACAATGCTAAAACCACATGATCTTGGATGAGGATCTTTCCCCATTCAAGCCTTCAAATATGACCCCAGCCCTAGTCAATGACTTGATTGAAGAATTGTGAGAGACCCTAAAGTAGAGGCCCCAGGAATGGATTGCTGACCCACAGAAACTGAAATAATAACTGCATGTGATAAGTGAATAGTACCCCATTTCTCATTTACCAGAAGTTCAGCACTATGCTAATGCCCAAAGACACAATCAAATTTCCAAATCCCATTGTTGTAGGTCACATCTCCTGAGATATCATAATTTGATCAGAGAAAGTTTGATATAAAAAATTAACTACGACAATGGATTACAGTAATGAGGGTTTGTCTTGTAGGAAGTAAAGATATCTTTAAAGAACATAGGCATCACATTTAGAAGGAAGAGCTACCACAACTAGGGTAGAGATAGAGAAATCAAGAGACACCAACTCCACTAAGGCTGTTGGGAGGCCACAAATGAAGTAACTTTGTGCTGTTGAAGTTGCTCATGATACAGGATCTTAACTCTAGCCCATGCTGTAGGAAATGGGCACCGGTTATGCCATCATGGTGAAGGGGGCCAGTTAAGCCCTTCCCTTTGGAGAAATCACTCCCACTAGAGAAGATATTCATTTCAAGAACGTTGTGATAATAGCACACCCAGGAGAAAAATCTTTTCTCCTGCAATGTCCCTTCACTTTCCACTGCTAATGAAGCTTAACATTGTGCAAGCTGGCAAAAGATAACATTAAAAAGGACTACCTACATTTTTTCACGGTCAGTAAGCAAGGGTAAATTTGGGGTCGTTAGGCAAAATAAATTGTTAATTGGCACACTGGGCATCCTTATCCTATTCCTTACTTTAAAGTAAAGATACTAAATTTTTTGTTTTTAGATCACGGGATTTTGGTTGTTCGTCTTTGTGAAGTTAACAAAATGCCTCTATTCCTACAATTTTAAGCAATGCTTTAAATCCTAAAAAGATGTTAAACTTTCTAAAATTGTCCATGAGATTTTATTCCTTATGTTAAATCAATACCATCATCCCTACAATAGCTCACACTTGACCATGGTTTTTAAAAATAATTTGAATTTTTATCTCTTTAATTCACATATAATAAATTGTACCTTGTTAAACTGTACAATTCAGACATTTTACGTATGTTAACAAAACTGCGCAATCATCACCATTATCTAATTCCAGAATATTTTCCTTACCTGAAAAAGAAACCCAGTACCCAGTAGCCGTCAGTTTGTATCCTCTTCTCTCCCCCTTCCCTTTCATTCACTAATATAGTTTCAATATTTAATTACTCATCTAATCTGGAAATTTTATATAAATGAATTCATACAATATGTAGCTTTTGTACCTTGCTTATTGCACAAAGCATAAGGTTCTTAAAGTTCATACATTTTATACCTTGTAGCAGTACAACATTTTCCTGTAAGAATATATGATATTTTAGCCCTTCTTTAGTTAAAGATGAAATTTAGGTTGTTACCACCTTTTGCCTATTATATGTAATGCTGCTGTGATCATTGTTTAAAACCAGATTGACCAGGCAGGGCCACATACTTCCTCCTCAGGTATCTCTGATCCCAGGGCCTCTTAGACCTTGGCCAAATATGAAGGAAGCAGGTAAGGCAGCTATGGGAGAAGGGTGGGATGCTGGAAAACGGGGGCAGTGTGGGTTTGGTTTAGAGTTCTTTCTACTGGGCCTGAAGATTAGGAGTGATGGGGTGGAGGAAGGTTGTGGAATATGCCATGTTCCCTCGGGTTTGTCCTGTAATTCCCCAATTTAGAATTACTATTTTTAAATAGTCTCTTTGCAAAGGTAGCTGCAGGAGATACGTCTTTATTAAAAACATATTTAGGCGCAGCCGCTATCTCCCATGAGATATCTGGGTTCCTGCGTCTGGGCAGCTCACCCGCCCAGCCAGATCTAGCCAGGCCATTCGGCGGGCTCTGGTACCCGCATGAACACCGAGGCATGATGCAACCCTGATCCGTCGCTTCAGTGGCCGCTTCTGTAGCCGCAGGCGGGAAGGAGTCGCAGCGCTGGAGACCCCGCTAAGGTCACGTAGGACCTTAAGATCCTGAAGAATAGGCGCAAAATGCTCAGGTAATGTTCAGAAATAATTTGTTGAGGGCAAGTCCAGGGAATAGTGCAATCTTCAGGACACAGACTCTGAGATGTGAGACAACATTCACTCCTGGCTGATGATGACAACTTTATTTATTTATTTATTTATTATTATTATTTTTTTTTAGGATACATGGATTCGATAAATGTTACACATAAATTTTAGGGGTCCCCATGTGCCCCACCTCCCACACCTCCCACAACCTCCCACATACACATCCTTCATCGGTGTGACACATCACCTGCAATAGATTTACACATTCTGGGGCTTTGCCACCATGCATGGACCACAGTTCAGACTGTAGACCACCCTCTCTCCCACACAGTTCTGCATGATACATGATGATATAAAATGGCCTATATCCTCCACTGCAACATCACCCAGGACAATTCCCAAGTCCCAAAAAAAGCCC
>PVKH010006087.1:6701-21492 GCA_004027955.1 Chaetophractus vellerosus
CACCCCCCCCATTATTAACACCATGTGTATTAGTCAGCCAAAGGGGTGCTGATGAAAAATACCAGAAATCTGTTGACTTTTATAAAGTGTATTTATTTGGGGTAGAAGCTTACAGTTACCAGGTCATGAAGTATAAGTTACATCCATCACCAAAGTTTGTTGCCACATATTGGAGCAAGATGGCTGCCGACATCTGCAAGGGTTCGGTCTTCATCTTCCTCTTAAGGCTCTGTGGTCCCAACTTTTTACAATATCAGCTGTAGCCTGGGATAAGTCTTGCCACTCTCCTGGGACTCATTTCTCTCTGGGTTCAGCTACTCTGTTCTCTCCACAAGGTCAGTGGTAGACTATCAGGCTCTCTAGGCTTTTGACTCTTTCCCTAGGGCTTGAATCTCTCTGGGATCAGCTGCTCTGCTCTCTACACAAGGCCAGCTGTGAACTATCAGGTGACTGACTCGTCTCTCTTCCCGAGGCCTCTGCCATATCTATAGAGCTGTCTCTATTCCTCTTGTTCTTCTCTGCTGTGTGGTTTCCTACTGATGTGGTCCAATAAAAACCCTAATCACAGTTTACTCATACCCAGAGGAATAGACAAGTTTACAAACATAATCCAATATCTATTTTTGGAATTCATAAACAATGCCAAACTGCTACACCATGTATAAGTATTTTACATTTGTTATAGTTCATGAGAAAGCATTCTCATATTTGCACTATTAACCACAGTTCATCATCCACCACATGGTTCACTGTGTTATACAGTTCCATGTCTTGTACAATCCATCCAAATCCTACCTTACACCAAAGTGTGCACTCAGTGACTCTCAGTTTCATCACAGAGTTGTGCTGTCATCACCTCAGTAAATTTTAGAACATTTTCCTTAGTCCAATAGAAAAAATCCCATACCTCCCTATTATTGGCCTTTAGCATTGATATAGTACCTTCTTTGACATTGATGCAAGAATATTACAATATTGCTGTAAACTGTAGTCTATAAGTTATATTAATTGTATTTTCCCATATATCACCATATTCTTACCACCTTGTAATAATGACATACATTTGATCTAGTTATAGAACAAGCATTCTTGTATTTGTACCACAATCCTCAGCCACCACTGAGTTCCCGATATTATACAGTCCCTAGATTATTCTCTAGCTTTCTTTCATTTGACATTTACATCTCTAGACTACCCATTTCAGCCAAAATCACATTTGTAAATCAGCAGTGTTAGTTATATTTATTATAATGTGTTACCATCAACTCTATTAATTTCCACACTTTTACAATCAAGCTAATTAAAAATCCTACATACGTTAAGCATCCATACAGGGCTTCTCAGCCCTTCATCTTATCTCCTAGTAACCTATACTCCAGAATTTTAAAAAAGTTTTTATTTATTTATTATTTATTTATTTATTTATTTATTTATTTATTTCTCTCTCTCCCACTCCCCCATTGCTTTTGCTCTTGCTGTCTGCTCTCCTGTTTTTTTCTGTGTCTGTTTGTCTTCCCTTTAGGCAGTACCAGGAACTGATCCCAGGACCTTCTGGAGTGGGAAAGAGGCACTCAATCTCCTGCACCACCTCAGTTCCCTGGTCTGCCATGTCTCTTATTGTATCTCCTCTGTGTCTCTTTTTGTTGCATCATCTTGCTGCACCAGCTCTCCACACAGGCCAGCACTCCTGCATGGGCCAGCATTCCTGCAAGGGCCAGCACTCCTGCACAGGCCAGCTTGCCTTTCACCAGGAGGCCACAGGAATTGAACCCTGGACCTCCTATATGGTAGACAGGAGCCCAATTGCTTGAACCACATCCATTTCCCTAAACTCTAGATTTTAACTATATGTGTTTAGTCTTTATATTTAGTTCATATTAGACCATACAACATTTGTCATTTTTTTGGGGTGGAGGTACAGGGGCTGGGGATTGAACCTGGGACCCAATATGTGGGAAGCCAGTGCTCAACCACTGAGCCACATTGGCTCCCCATTTTGTCCTTTTTTGTCTGGCTAATTTCACTCAGCATAATGTTCTCAAGGTTCATCCATGTTGTCATATATGCCCCAATTTCATTTCTTCTTTTTACAGCAGCATAGTGTTCCATCATACATATATACCACATTTTGTTTATCCATTCACTGGTTGATGGACATTTGGGTTGTTTCCATCTTTTGACAATTGTGAATAATGCTGCTATGAACATCCACATGCAAATGTCTGTTCGTGACTCTGTTTTCAGTTCTTCTGGATATAGTCCTAGTAGAGGAATTGTTGGATCATAAGACAGTTCTATGTTCAGTTTCCTGGGGAACTGCCAAACTATCGTCCGCAGTGTCTGTACCATTCTACATTCCTATTCCCACCAACAGTGAAGGAGTATTCCTATTTCTCCACATCCTCCCCAGCACTTGTAGTTTACTGTTTTTTAAATAAAGATCATTTTATAAGATGTGAAATGATATCTCATTGTAGTTTTGATTTGCATTTCCCTAATGGGGTGATATTGAACATTTTTTGAAACAGCTCTTTCGCCATTTGTATTTTCTCTTTGGAGAAATGTCTATTTAAGTCTTTTGCTCATTTTTAAATTGGATTGCTTGCCTTTTTATCAAGTTGTATGATCTCTTTATATAACATAGAAATCAAACCCTTATTGGATATATGGTTTCCAGATATTTTCTCCCATTGAGTAGGCTGCCTTTTCACCTTCTTGACAAAGTCTTTGAAGCACAATAGTGTTTAAATTTGAGGAGGTCCCATTTATCATTTTTTCTTTCATTGCTTGTGCTTTAGGTATAAAGTTTAAGGAACCACCACTTACTGCCAGGTCTTGAAGAGGTTTCCCTACATTTTCTTCTAGGAGTTTGATGAGTCTAGCTATTTATGTTTAGGTCTTTGATCAATTTTTGTATAAGGTGTGATATAGGGATCTTCTCTCTTTCTTTCAGATATGGATATCCAGTTCTCCCAGCATCATTTGTTGATTAGACTGTTCTGATCCAACTGAGTAGGTTTGACAGCCTTGTACAAAAATTAGTTGACTACAGATGTGAGGGTCTGTTTCTGAACCATCACTTTGTCTGTCTTTATGCCAGTACCATGCTGTTTTTATCACTGTAGCTAGGTAATATGATTTAAAATCTGGAAGCGAGAGCTCTCCAACTTTGTTCTTCTTTTTTAAGATGTTTCTGGCTATTTGGAGCTCCTTACCCTTTGGCTTTTTCATTTTTTAAAAATAGGCTGTTGGGATTTTAATCAGGATTGCATTGAATCTGTAAAGTCTATTTGGGTAGAATTGACATCTTAATGATATTTAGTCTTCCAATCCATGTACATGGAATGTCCTTCTATTTATTTAAGTCATCTTTGATTTCTTTTAGCAATGCGTTATATTTTTCTGAATATAGGTCCTTTACATCCTTGGCTAAATTTATTTCTAAATATTCGATTCTTTTAGTCTATTGTAAATGAAATTTTTCCTGACTTCCTCCTCAGATTACTCATTACTAGTGTCTAGAAACACTACTAATTTTGCATATTAATCTTGTATCCCACCACTCTGCTGAACTTGCTTATTAGCTTTAGTAGCTTTGTTGTATATCCTGCTGTTTTGGGGTGCAATATTCTATATATGTCTATTAGGTTTTGTTCATTCATCATAGTATTCAAGCTCTCTGTTTCCTTACTGATCCTCTGCCCAGGTGTTCTAGCCAATAATGAGAGTGGTGTATTGAAGTCTCCAACTATTATTGTAGAAACATTTATTTCTCCCTTCAGTTTTGCTAGTTTTTGCCTCATGCATTTTGGGGCACCCTGGTTAAGTGCATATATATTTATGATTGTTTTCTTTTCCTGGTTTATTGTGCATTGTATTACTATATAATGTCCTTCCTTGTCTCTAATAACAGCTTTGCTTTTAAAATCTCTTTTATCTGATATAAGCATAGCTATTCCACCTTTTTCACTTTTTTGGTTACTGCATGTGTGGAATACCTTTTTTCAGCCTTTCACTTTCAGTTTATTTGTATCCTTGCTTCTAAGGTAAGTCTCTTATAGACAGCATATAGATGGCTTGTATTTTCTTAGCCATTCTGCCAGTCTGTGTCTTTTGATTGGGGAGTTTAATCCATTAACATTCTGTGTTATTTTTGTAAAGGCAGTTCTTACTTTATTTTGACCTTCGTATTTTATCTGTCATGTCTTATTTTCACCACTTGGTTTTACAGGTTTAGTTACTTTTACTAATAATCTTCATTTCTAGACTGTCTCCAAAGCTAAAGAACCCCCCCACTCTCATCTTTTCTTTTCAAGCTGCAGAACTCCCTTTAGTATTTTATGCAAGACCAGTGTCTTGGTGACAAACTCTCTCAGTTTCTGTTTATCTGGGAATATTTTAAACTCACCCTCATTTTGAAAAACAGTCTTGCCAGATATAAGATTCTTGGCTGGCAGCTTTTCTCTTTAAGTATCTTAAATATATCTTACCTCTGTCTTCTTATTTCCATGGTTTCTGATGAGAAATCAGCATTGCATCTTATTGAGCATCTCTTGTATATGATGAATTACTTTTCTCTTGCTGCTTTCAGAATTCTCTCTTTATCGTTGGCATTCTGATTAGTATGTGTCTCAGAATAGGTCTATTCAGATTTATTTGGGTTTGAGTATGTTGAACTTTTTGGACAAGGATTTCTATGTTCTTCAAAAGAGTTGAGAAAATTTCTTCCATTATTTCCTCAAATATTCCTTCTGCTCCTTTTCCCTTCCCTTCTCCTTCTGGGACACTCATGACACATATGTTTTCATGTCTCTTGCTGTCATTTATACCCTGTTCAACTTTTCCCTTTCTTTTCTTTATCTGTTCTTTTGTGTGCTTTCTGAGGCCCTATCTTCAAGATCACTGATCCTTTCTTTTGCATCTTCAAAACTGATATTATATGCTTCCAGTGTATTTTTAATTACTTTTATTGTGACTTTCATTCCCATAACATATACTTTTTTTTTGCTATGTATGCTTTCAAATTCTTCTTTGTGCTCACCCAGTGTCTTCTTAATATCCTTAATCTCTTTAACCAACTTATTGAATTTATTAAGGAGATTTGTTTGAGCATCTGTGGTTAGTTGTCTCAACTCCTTTTTGTCATCTGGAGGTTAAGCTTTTTTCCTTTGACTGGGCCATATCTTCCTGCTTCTTAGTATGACTTGTAATTTTTTATTGGTGTCTTGGTATCTGATCTTCTTGATGTATTTGTTCTAGGCTCAGTTTCTATATTTAGTCTAGAGCATTCTACTTGATTGGCTTTGCACTACAGCCCCTCTTAGATACTTGGTTCAACTTATTTTGGTACTTAAAATAGCTCAAGTTTAGCCAATCTGAATTTTTTCAGCTCATATTAATCTATTTATTGCCCTTTCTCCCTTGCTGGGGGCAGAGAATGAGCTGAGAGTGTGGTTGGTACTGTAAGCCAACACCCCAAACAGAGCTTTGTACCCATTAAGTATTAACTCCCTATTTACCCCCTTCTATCCAGCTTTTGTTAACCTCTAACTACTTTATGTCTATAGATTTGCCTATTCTAGATATTTCTTATAAGTGGAATGATGAAATATTTGCACTTTTGTATCTGGCTTATTTCACTAAGCATAATCCATGTTGTAGCATGTACCAGTATCTCATTCCTTTTATTTAATGGCTGAATAACATTCTAGTTTTGGATGTAACACATTTTGTTTATCCATTCATCTGTTGATGAATACTTGGGTTGTTTCTACCTTTTTGCTATTGCAAATAATGCTGCTGTGGACAATGGCATACAAGTATCTGAGTCCTTGTTTTCAATTCCTTCAGATATATACTTAGGAGTGGAATTGCTGGGTCATATAGTAATCTATATTTAACTTTTTGAGGAATCACCAAACTGTTTCCCTCCCTGGCTATACCATTTTACATTCCTGTCAACAATGCACATGGGTTCCAATATCTTCACATCTTCACTAACAGTTGTTATTTTCTAATTTTTAAAATTATAGCCATCCTAGTAGGTGTGAAGCAGTATCCCATTGTGGTTTTGAATTGTATTTCTCAAATGACTAATGAACGATGTTGACTATGCTCTCAATGTGCTTATTAGCTATTTGTATATCTTCCTTGGAGAAATGTTTATTCAAATCCTTTGCCCATCTTTTAATTGGGTTGTTTGTCTTTTTGTTGTTGAGCTGCCATTAGACTTTTGCTTCTTGAACTCACCCAATTCTGTCCCACCTTAGGGCCTCTGCATTTGTGGCCTCTGACTGGTATGCTCTTCCTCTAGATCTTTGCTTGGCTGACCCTTTCTTTTAGATTTCAGCTTGAGCTCAGCTTGACTGTCACCACTCTAGAGAGAACTTCACTGATCACTCAGTATATATTAGCAATCTAGTTATTCTCTATTACATCACACTATTTTAATTCTGGGTGCTCAACACATAAATATATGTTGAAGGGATGAATCAATAATTGTATAACTTTGGGAAGAATGTAAGCTCTCTAAACATCAGTGACTTTATCTGCGATTAATGACTCCTCTATCTCCTCCCTCCACATACCCTACTACCACCAGACAAGCTTTTGTGAGAACCAATAAGAAAAGTTAGTTCTATAATAATTGATAGTCTTGCTATTGCCGGCTATTTTTTTTTCTTTTTCCGCTGTGGGTGAGGCATTGCCCAGGGATGCTGCTTATTTTGCCAGGGATATATAAGAATGTGCCATACACCATTTGGCTTAAACAACAGAAATTTATTGTCTCACAGGTCAGAAGGCTATAAGTATGAAATTAAGTTATTGGCCAGATCTTGCTTTCTCTTAAAGGAGAGAAGCTGTCCCATGCTTCTCCCCTGGCTTCTGGTGGGTGCTGGTGGATCCATGTGTTCCTTGGCTTTGTGATGGCATAACTCTGACTCTGCTTGTGTCACATAGTTGCCTCTCTCTGTGTGTCCAAATTTCCTCTCCTTATAAGGACACCAGTAATATTGGATTAAGATCCCCCTTAATCCAGCTTGGCCTTATCTTAATGAATAACAGTTTCAAAGATCCCATTTACAAATAAGTTCACATTCCCAGAATTAGGACTTGAACATGTCTTTTTAAGGGATGCAGTTCAACCCATAACAGATGTATTTGCCTATTTTACTTTAGAGATTCCCTTTATCCACCTGCGTTGTAGGACTGCTTTGTTCATTTCTTCATTTATCCATTGACTCAACTCATATTTATTGCCCTGTAAATTTCTCAGAGGATTTATTTTGAATTAAAATTATGATTTCATGTATGAAGCAAATTTCAATTGGGAGCAAGTTTATTAAGCAAGATTACATTGTGGTTTTGGATCAAAACTAATTGTAGCATTCTGTTGAACATGGGAGGTGGTATGTGTTTTTCTGAAACCTGTAATGCACAAAAGAACAGATACCCAAGAATCAAAGCAAACTTTTAATAATACTCAATTGGTGCTCTGGTCATGTCTGAGCCATTCAGAATCTAATCAGTAAAACCCCCTTGAGTCAATAATTGCCTTCTCCTTGAATCATTGTAGATATCTATTATAGTGTACATTATCCACATAGAAATGAACATATGGTTATTGAACATATAACAAAACAGATTCTGTTGGAGAATGTTTCCTTTAGGATGTCTTAAAACATTCTTGAGCAGAATATTATGTAAGCTAGTTACTATCCCTTCTGTTCCTGGGGTTAAAATAAGTGAGTTGCTAGACCTTTACATTAAGAACAGCAAATAAGCACCCTGTAGGAAGTTGAAAAACTCAGGATCCATCAATCAATCAATATAATCTATTTATATCAACTATTTGTTTGTTTATTTATAAAGCATTATAATTATCTTCCAAGATGAAAACAAAACAATAGATGGAGCGTCTTAAAAGTTGGGAAAATATATTTTTCTCACTCTTGTATCAGCATTTTGGGGAACTCAAATGTTGGGGAGAGGCTTTCTTCCAAGTGTCTCATTTCCTGATCTACCATTTGTTATTGCCTTTTCATAACAAGAAAAGGGCAGTTAACATCACCAGAAGACGGAGGGAGGAAGAGTTTTACAAAAAGGAAGCACAGAGGGAAGAGGATGTGGCTCAAACATTTGGGTGCCCACCTCCACATGGGAGGTCCTAGGTTTAGATCCTGGTGCCTACTAAAGAAGATGAGCAGACCCCGTACCCGCCGCAATGAGCTAGATCCTACACGGCCCCAATGAGCAGATGTCCAAACAAACAGATGCCACAAGCCAGCAGATGCTGCAGCCTACAGGGAGTGGAAGTAGCTCAGGTCGTTGGGCACTTGCCTCCCATGTGGGAGGTCCTGGTTCCAAGTGCCTCCTGGAGAATGCGAACAAACAATGAGCAAATAGACAGACAAGAGAACCATCTGGGGGAGGGTGGAATAAATTTTTAAAAAAAGTAAATAAATCTTAAAAAAAAAAAAAGAAAAGGAAGTATACAGTAGGACAAACCTATATGAACTTAAGGCTGGCTAATCTCTGTTCTGCATTAACTGGATTTTGTCAATTTCCACTCAACTTAAGCAGAAACATATAAATTAAAAGCATAGTTTTGAAGCTTTCCTTTATTAAAGATTTCAAATAAGTTTAACATCTTATTAACCATGTTCAAAATGAAAATAATTTTCAGATTAGCCAGAATGCCCATTTTCTAAACATTCTATAAAATTGGGGTATAAATATAACAATCTTATTTATATGTATGATATTGACACATATTCATGAATGCATGTACACGTCCATGTATACATATATAATAAGGTTAAAATAGGAGTTTCAGCGAAGCCTCTAAGTTGATAGATATCAGATATTAAAGTTACTGGTGAGATCATCCCGCCCCCCCGCCCAGTAGGACTTACAAAAACAGACTGAGAATCAGAGGGATGATTCCTATAAACCCTCACACTTTGAGGATATAAAAAATTCAGGGGAGTAGAAATTGAGAATAAATTTATGTGGGGCTATTTTGGGAAAACTGTTGATGTGCTTTGAGTTCTTTTCTCTGACACCCCCCCCCCACACACACACCAGATGGAGGGTTGTGGTGTGCTTGCCCCTCACCTTGAGCCTACTTGAGCCTAGCTAAAGAAGTTTCCTTGGGGCCGTTTGTAAAGCATGGTACGTGTGCCCTGCAATTAGGGAATGTGATGGACTGGTGTTCTGACTTCTGTCTGAGAAATAGAAAGGGTGGGAGGTAACTGCTGGCAGAGCCAAAGGAAAAGCTGCTCCTTTGGCTGCCTTCAGTCCTGGAGTTGGCAGGTAGAAGATCCTTGAGTATATGCCATGCACCAAATGTGGGCCATGCATGAGGTGGGAAGAGAAGAAGCAAAAGGAGAATGAGGAGAAGGAAGAGAGAGAGGGGGAGGGAAAGAGAGAGATGGTTAGCCTTAGAGCAGTTCAAGAGCAACACTTGGGGAGACAAAAAGACGAAAGCAGAGAGGAGCTGCAGGTAGAGGATTCCTGGTGCCTGAAAAGGCGGTCCGAACCAGCAGGAAGAGAGGTGCATTTGCTAACGCTCAAAGAGAAATACAATAAGGTGAGAGAGCCACAGCCATACAGGTAGAAGTGTCCCAAAGAGAAGAAGCTTTAGATTCCTGAAGGCCCAGAAAGCTCAAAGCCAGTTTTGAGCAGTACATATTTAAGTAAGAAATGTCCTTCTCCCTCCCCCTGACACACCACCTCTTGAGGGATCAGAAAATGTAGTTAAGAAGGGTGGGTTGAAATGCTAGGTGGTAAAAGTAAGAAAAACCAATCACACCCTCTTCCCCCAAAGAGTTGTTCATTTGATGCAGGTTTGAGCTGCAGCCACATATCCACAGGAGAAAAGCTTGAACTTTTCATCAAGAATGACTTTTTTTTTAAACAAATCAATTTTATTGGTACATATTAATAAAGCATAAATCCATCCAAAGTGTACAAACAGTGGTATTAGCATAATTACATATTTGTGCATCATCACTTCAATCAAGGAATGAAGTTTTGATCATTACATTGCTTAGGAATATTAAATACTGATTTGAAACCTTCTTAGTGACTTCAAGTGACCATAGGATTATTTGTTCCTAAGAGAAACTACAAAAGTCATGGGAACACTTGAATTTTCAGCTAGAGGCAGAGGACAATATACTGGTTACATATATTTGTAAAATTGTAGACAATGTCCTGAAGGATAAACATCAAACTGTTCACAGGAGTTCCTTTTTGAAGGAATTGGAGAGAAGGGATATGGGGGTATTCTCATGTCTTACAGTATGTATAATTGAAAGCTTTGTTTATTTAAAAAAAATGGTGTGAGCAGGGCTGAAATCTCCAAGAGAGCCACTGTGCTGGTGACCTCTGATCAGGCACTGCTCCTGCTTTATGTGTGGGACTCTCTAGTTTGTGCCAGAAGGAAACACTGTGTCTGGTTTCACTGTGAAATTCATGGAGCCCTCTGTTTGAAATAATATTAAAGGCCTTTATTATTCAACCTGTGCATTCATCTATGCAACCACATCTCCTTAGGGAAATGCTTGAAAATGGAATTTTCGTGGCCTTCCCCCCCATTTGACTGCTCTTCCTCCCTCTCCCTTTTACCCATCCTCATCTAGGTATCTATTAGTTATCTCTTTCAATAACACTGCTCTGGCTGCATTGAAAGTGCTTTTTAATGTAGGAGATGTACTTCAGGCATAACACCAGGGTCACTTTCTGAGTAACATTTTATGGGATTGATTAAACTTTAGCACCATAACTGTTGATTTTACAGGGTGGAAAAGAGACTCAGAGTGTTATGCTCTGGATAATTTGTGCCTCACAAATTTGAAAAATCAAATAGGGATAAGGGTTTAATGTGTTTGAAAAAGGAAGCTGTCATCTATTTGTGATTCTTCTATATTTAAAAGACCTCAATATTTAAAATGAAATAATATCTTTTACACTAATGAAGTTAAGTTACAGTAAATAACTGTATATAAAAGAAGGTGGACTTTTTAATTGCAGGGGTGAAGATAAAGGTTTAAACTGGCTTCCCCACTGCTCCAAATGGAGCTACTTAATTTTTCCCCCTCTTGCTGCTGGAAAATGAGATGAGGATATATTTGCTCTTGGTGGAGTTTTCAAGGTTGTGAAATGATGCATAGCAAATCTTTGTATTAAAGAAGCATTTCTTTTTGGTTAAAATACAGTGGAATAATGGATCAAAACCAAAATATTTTTTCATCTGTTTTGTGATTTGGAAATCCAAATGATAAACTTTATTTGCACATGAAGATATATCACCAGTATGGGGAGTAATCTTGTAATTTTGTCTATAATGACACAATGGTATGGTTCATAATTAGCAGAAGCATATCAGGGAAAGGAAAAAAAAACGAGATTGGAAAAATAAATCACCATTAATTCATAGGATTGGTTTTTTTTTAAGATTTTATTTTTTTAAATTTATTGTACATCCCCCCCTTTTTTGCTTGTTCTTGCTGTGTTCATTTTTCTCTGCGTTCCTTTGTGTCTGCTTGTCTCCCCCCTGCTGGGGCAACCTGCCAAGTCAGCTCACCGTTGCGGCGGCCTGCCTGCTCGTGGGGGCTTGCCTTTGCCTGTGGGGGCTTGCCTTTTTGCCCGCCCGCGTTGGCTTGCCTTCTCGCGGCGGTCCGCCCATTGGAGGAGGACCGGGGACCGAACCCGGGGCCTCCCATGTGGTAAACCGGCACCCTACCAACTGGGCTATACAGCCGGCCCCCCATAGGATTGGTTTTATACCGTGTCAACTTAGCTAAATTGGAACTATATTTCCCTAAAAATTTCCTTTCCTGTATGGTTTTGGGTTAGGCTGGGCCAGTAGAAAAACATGAGTGAGAATTGGAAGGCAGAAGTGTGACAACAACCAATTCAAAGGTTGTCCATGGTGTTGAGATCTGCTGGAAGGTTGTGCAAGTGATCTGCTGACTTGCTGCAGCTGGGCCCACAGCTCCTCCAGCTCTGGTAGGATCTCATTCTTCAGCTTCTCCAAATCCTGGGCCAGACATATGTGCAACCCCATGAAGTGCACCATCTTCTTCTGCAAATCACTTTCATTGTTGTGTTTAGATGCGGTGAGAGTCAGATACAGCTTCTAGTTTGTCCTTGCTTTCCCCCAGTTTAGGTCCAGCTTTTCTTTCTAACTCTCCTGCCTAACCTGTTGACCTATAGAAACTTTAGATTCACCAGTGGATACAGAGCCCACAGCCTTCCATAAACCCCATTACAAATTCCCCTCCGTGGTCCCTGGTTAATGACTTTTTTATGTTCCTCCAATCATCCTCTTCTGGGTCGTTACTTCCATACCTTTTCTTACCTTTATGCAGTTGTGTAATATGTAATCCTTAGAACAAATCCTTTATTCCATGTCACTAATAATTGTCCTGCTTCCTTGATCAATCCCTGACCAATGAATTACCTAAACTAAAAAGCTCTCTAAGCCATGTGTAAAAATGCAAACTTCAAAAATGTTTACAATTTTAAATTAAAATGTTACTTCTTAGCCCTTGTGAAAGTCCAGTGGAATGCCTTTCAGGGTTGGTCTTTAGGCAGGTGTTACATTAGCCCAGCTTTTGTGGGCTTGAACAAATGAGCCAAGCCGTGTGGTATTCTGTGGTGTAACCATTTGCTCTAGGTTCTTGTGGTATAGCATTGTCAGCTTGGTACATTCCTTTAACATTTATCTAGCAACTGTACATTGAGTGTCCACCATGGGCCAGGCCCTGTGCTTGGCACTGGAGAGAATGATGGGGGCTGGGTGAGGAGATATGGTATACCATTGAATTTTCCAGGCATGATCCTTCACTTCATAGACTTTACAGCCTATTAGGAGAGCTAAATATCAAAGTACAACACAAAATAATTATTTGATGACCATTTTATGCTTTGAAGCAGAAGAGGAGACAGCTACGAGAGAGTTTAGAAGGACTTATAATTTGTTGAAAAAATAATCAGTTTATAGGGTGTTAGAGTGGGAATAGATTTTGAAAACTGTCTTAGTTTTCCAGGTCTGCTATAACAAAACACCACAAACTGATTGGCTTAAACAACAGAAATTTATTGGCTCACATTTTGGAGGCTAGAAGTCCAAAGTCAAGTATTGGCAGGCCACCCTTCTCCAAACCCCGTTGAGTTCTGGTGGTGGCTTGCTGGCAGTCAGTCTCTGCCTCCATCACATGGTGATCTGTCTCTTTCTGTCTCTTCCTATTGCTGTACTTCCGTGTCCAAATTTCCTTGGCTTTTAAGGATGCAAGTCATACTGGATTAAGACCTGCTCTGACTCAATTTGGCCTAGTTTTAAGAGGGTCTTTGATGATTCTATATACAAATGAGTCCAAAACCACAGGATGAGGATTAGGATTTGAACTTGTCTTTGTGGGCACATGATTCAATCTACCACAATAGCCATCTAGTTAAACTTTCCTAAAACAATAGTTCTTCAACTTAATGAACACCTATTTGGTGTCAGGTGGTGTTAACCAAGCAGATTTCCTAACCCAGTGGAGTTCACATTCTATTGTAGAGGACAGACCATAATCAAACCAAACAAGGCAATTTCAAATTGGGGGTAATTTAAGATAGTGTGGCTAGAGAAGTTTTCTCTAAGGAAGTGGTCCTTGAACCAAGACCTGATAGATGGGAGACAGCAATATGAAGATTTAGAGAAGAGAATTGTAGGCATGAATCAGTTGAGTTTTCTGCTTATGGTCTCACAAGGCTTGAATCAAAGTGCCAGCTGGGCTGTATTCTCATCTGATCTCTTCCAAGTACCCTCAATTTGTTGGCAGCATTTATTTTTGTGTGGTTGTAGAATTCACGGCAGCTTGATTCTTCTTCAAAGTCAGTAACGGGGAAAGTTTCTGCCTGGAGTCTCTGCCATTAGGGGAGGTCAAGGGCTTCTTTTAAAGGGCTCATCTGATTACTTTGGGCCCACCCAGGATATACTCTTTTTTAATTAACTGAAAGTCACCTGATTAGGGACCTTAATTACAACTCCAAATCCCTTCACCGTTGTCACATAACAGCATAACATAATCATAGTAGTGTAACCCCATCACCTTTGCCGTATTCTATTTATTAGAAGCAGGCCACAGGTTCTGCCCTCACTAAAGGGGAGATGATTACAGAGGCTATGGTTCATTGGGGGTCACTCTAAGGTAGGTTTGCTGTATTTTCATTGTGATTCTTTTTAAAGAGGCTGCAATTAAATTAGTGATATGTGTTTTGAACCAATAATTTAGGAAAATATTTGACATTTTCCAATGTTTTTGTTTTATTTAAAACTTATTTTTATCAATATTTTAATGCATAATGGTTAAATATGCATATTTCATTGTGTTCTATTCATTTGAAAAGTTTTTGTTTTATATAAAAAAGTGTTGGCACATAAAGGTTTACTATTGTAGCTTTATAATGTATTTGATTGTTTAGTACTTAGAAACGACTCTCTTTGACTTATAGAATGAATATTGTTTATTTTGAATTATGTTTTGTTTGAAAAGAATATTACCATCTCAATTAATTTTTCCACTCCTTTTTTACAACTTTGCTTTTCCCACCCAAACAACAGGGCATAAAGAAACTGGTGAATAATTTTGTTTCTAGTATATGTTGTATCCTTAAACTTTGCAGTAAAAATAGAGCAATCTGAACTTGGCATATTAAATGATTTGCAATGTGCTGCACATTTCAGTTACCTGCATATGTAAAATAAATCAACTTTTGTCATCAGTACTGGGGG
>PVKH010006088.1:0-21390 GCA_004027955.1 Chaetophractus vellerosus
TAGATTATGTTTGTAAACTAATCTGTTCATCTGGGCATGATTAAGTTATGAGTAGGGCGTTAACTGCCATGTCAGTGAGACGTTGAGCCCCACCCCTCGGTGGGCGTGGTCTCAAGTATAAAAGGCTAGATAAGAGGCAGCAGAGGAAGCAGATTGAGAAAAGCAGATTGAGAGAAGCAGAGATTGGAGAGAAGCAGAGCAGAGATTTGGAGAAGCAGATTTGAGAAGCAGTTCTGATGTTGGAGTGAGCCGTTCGCCCGATAGTCTACAGCTGCCTTGTGGAGAGACGTAACGCATAGAAAGCCTCGTGGTCTACAGCTGAACTCATGAAGGAAACAGAAGCTAAGCCCAGAGAGAAACGCAGCCCCGGGAACAAAGGAATCCAGAAGCCTGAACCCTGGAGCCGTCGGCAGCCATCTTGCTCCAGGACATGGACTTTGGTATGGGAAGAAATTTATGCTTTGTGGCCTGGTAACTGTAAGCTTCTACCCCAAATAAATACCCTTTGTAAAGACCGACCAATCCTTGGTATATTTCAAAAGGCACTCCTGTGGCTGACCGAAACAACACCTTATACAAAAATTAACTCAAAATGGATCAAAGATCTAAATATAAGGACCAGCACCACAAAACTCCTAGAAGAAAATGTAGGAAAGCACCTTCAAGATCTTGTATTAGGCAATCATTCCTTAGACTTTAACCCAAAGTACAAGCAAGGAAAGAAAAAACGGATAAATGGGGCCTCCTCAAAATTAAAAACCTTTGCGCCTCAAAGGACTTTGTCAAGAAGGTGAAAATGGGAGAAAATATTTGGAATCCACATAACCAATAAGGGTTTAATATCCAAAATATATAAAGAAATCCGGGGCCGGCTCGATAGCCCAGTAGATAGGGCACCGGCATACCACATGGGAGGCCCCGGGTTCGGTTCCCGGGGACCTCTCCTAGCAGGCAGACCGCCTTGAGAATGGCAAGCCGCCATGGGCGGGCCAGAGCCGCCGTGGGCAGAGCAAAAAGCTGCCACGGACAGGGCAAAAAGCCGCCACAGGCAGGGCAGGTCGCCCACGAATGGAGCGCAGTCAGCCACCCGCGAACTGAAAGCCGGCAGGGAATGGAAGCAGAAGCCGCCCACAAGCGGGGAAAGCCACGCCTGCACAGTGACCAGTCTCGGTGCGTCGCCGCAGCGGGGGGGAAGGGGGAGATATGTAATAAAATAAATAAATCTTTAAAAAAAAAAAAGAAATCCTACAACTCAACAAACAATAAAAAGAGAAACAACCCAATTAAAAATGGGCAAAAGACTTGAATATGCATTTCTCCAAAGAGGTTATACAAATGGCTAAAATGTGCATGAAAAGATGTTCAACCTTACTCGCTATTAGGTAAATGCAAATCAAAATTACAATGAAATACTATTTCACACCCACTAGAATGGCTACTATAAAAAACTATTAAAAAATAGGAAATAACAAGTATTGGAGAGGATATGGAGAAATAGAAACATTCATTCACTGCTGGTAGGAATGTAAAATGGTGCAATTCAGAAGAACTGAAGCAGGGACTTAAGACATTTCCACACCGGTGTTCACAGCAGCGTTATTCACTACTGCCAAAAGATGACAGCAACCCAAATGACCATCAACCAATGAATGTATAAACACAATGTGATATATACATATGATGGAGTATTATTCAGCTGTGAGAAGGAATTAAGTCCTGATGCATATGACAACATGGTTGAACCTTGAGGACATTATGGTGAGTGAAATGAGCCAAACACAAAAGTACAAATATTATATGATCTCACTGATATGAAGTAATTATAATAATCAAACTAGTTAGAATCTAGAATATAGGTTACCAAGGGATAGAATGTGGGTGGAGAATGGGGAGTTGATGCTTAATTTGTGCAGAATTTCTATTTAGGTTGGTTGTAGATGTTTGGAAACGGATAGCGATGATGGTAACACATTATTTTGAGTATAATTAACAGCCCTGAATTATGTTTGCAAATGTGGTTAAAAGGGGGAAGTTTTGCATGATGTATGTTACTAGAAGGAAAGGTAGAAGACAAAACATGGGACTGTAAAACATAGTGAAACCTGTTGTGGATGTCGGATTATGATTAGTAATACAAATATAAGAATGTTCTTTCATGTATAACACTATTACAAGGTGTTAATAATAGGGTGGTATATGGGGAAAATACACCTAATATAAATTATAGGCTACAGTTAACAGTACAATTTTAATATCCTTTCATCAATTGTAACAAAGGTATCACACTAATGCAAAGTGTCAACAATAGGGTGTATGTGAATGCTGCATTTTTAATGACTTTTCTGTAAACCTATTTCTCTGATTTAAAAAAATCACCATAATTTTAAAAAGTATGCTAAGTGAAAAAACCAGACACAAAGTACTATATATGAGTCCATTTATATAAATTGTAAATATAAATAAATTTATAGAGACAGAATTAGATTAGTGGTTATGTAGGGCTCAGGAAGGATGTAGACGGCGGGAAAAAATAAGAGCAAATATCAGTGAAATAGAAAGCAAACATTCAATGGAGAAAATCAAGGAACCAAAAACTGATTTTCTGAAGATATTAATAAATATAATAAGTCTGTAGCAATAGTGATGAGAAAAAAATGAAAATACAAGTCACCAATATGAGGAATGAGAAAGCGAATGTCACTAAAGATCCTGCCCATAAGTTTCACCATTTAAATAAAGAAAATGTACAAATTCATTGAAAAATATAACTTCTCAATACTGAACAAGGAAAAAAATGGATTATTTTAATAGTCCCAAATCTGTTAGAGAAATTGAATCCCTAATCAGAAACCTTCCCACAAAGAAAACTCTAAGCTCAGATAGTTTCACTGGTGAATTCTTCCAAACAATATCAATCTTAGACTAATTCTTACAAGGAATATAAAAAGAGGGAATACTTCCTAACTCATTTTATGAGATCAGCATAACTTTGGTGCCAAAGCCGAAGAAGACACTTCAAATTAAGAAAATTTCATACCAATATCTTCCATGAACACAGATGTAAAAATACTACAGAGCCAAAAAGTAGAAACAACTGAATGTTCATCAATTGATGAATGGATAAACAAAATGTGGTAAAAAGACTTCAAAGAGTCACAAATTGTGCAAATCTATTCATGTGAAATGTCTGGAATAGGCAAATCCATAGAAACAGGAAGTAGATTCCTGGTTGCCAGGGGTAGGGGGAAGAGGAAAAGGTGGGGTGACTGATAAATAGGCAAAGACTTTCTTTCTGGGATGATGGAAATGTTCTTGTTGCAAACTTTGTGAGTATATTAAAAACCATAGCTCTACTGGAAAACAAAGGCCACACCACAGAAGCTGGTGATCATCCTACCCTGGTGGCACAAGCCGCCTCAGGAGCTGTTTTGTGGCTGGAGTTGGAAGCGTCCACTTCCCAAAAACAGGGGAGAGAGACAGTTGGCCACCGACTTCAGGTACTGATTAGTAAATTCAGATGGCTGAAGCATAACCCTAAGAACAGTTAAAGTTTGAACCTGTCCAAGTCAGAAAGAGGCCAGTAGCCATTTTGACTCTGCCCCCAGCATGAGGGGAAGCCGGGCTGACTGAAAATCACAGTGAAGGTAGGGACCGGCTTCTTTCACCCAGATTGGACTGCAGCCCTAACCTAGGCTTCAGCTCTGCCTCTAGAAGGGAGGAGGCTAGCAGGCCCTGCACCAGCCTCTCCAGGTAACTGCAGGTACATTTGGCCGGCACAGACTGAATAGTAAGAAATCAACCAGGGTAACTGTGGTCTTTTTGCTCCCTCATTGCATAGACTGCTGCCCACACCTGCAGCTCCATTCCCGCCCCAGGTAGGGCAGGAAGGGGCGTGAAGCTTCATCAGCCTCTCCGGGCAACTAGAAATTAGGGCCTGCACAACTTGGGTTATTACACATGGCTATGATTCTGTCCCTACTTCTTGCAGAGGAGAAAATTGGGAGAAGCTTCATCTGTCCCTTGGGCAATGTGGGCAACTTGAGCCTCTACAGCTTACAGCACCAACTACATCCTAGGCCCCTACTATACAACCAGCAAGGAAGAAAGGGCAAGAAAGCCCTAAACTAAAGAGAGAAACTGCACCCAGAATAAATACATCTAGTAAGCCAGATGCCAAGATGCCAACAAAAAATTACAATCCACACCAAGAAAAAGGAAGATATGGCCCAGTGAAAGAAACAAGATAAGCCTCCAGATGACATAAAGGAGTTGAAACAATTAATCATAGATGTTCAAACAAATTTCCTTAAAAATTCAATGAGATGGCTAAAGAGATTAAGGATATTAAAACGGCATTGGACAGCACAAAGAAGAATCTGAAAGCATACCTAGAAAAATAGCAGATCTTATGAGAATGAAAGTCGCAATCAATGAAATTAAAAATACACTGGAATCATATAATAGCAGATTTGAGGAAGCAGAAGAAAGGATTGGTAAGCTTGAAGAAATGGTTTCCGAAAGCAAACATACAAAAGAACTGATGAAGAAAAGAAGGGAAAGAATTGAACAAGCTCTCAGGGAACTAAACGACAGCAAGAGACTTACAAACATATGTGTCTTGGGTGTCCCAGAAGGAAAAGAGAAGGGAAAAGGGGCAGAAGGAATATTTGAGTAAATACTGGTAGAAAATTTCCCAACCCTATTGAAGGACATGGGTATCCATGTCCAAGAAGCAGTGCACTCCCATCCAAATAAATAAAAATATACCAACTCTAAGACACATACTAATCAAAATGTCAAATGCCAAAGACAGATAATTCTGAGAGCAGCAAAAGAAAAAGCAATGCATAACACATAAGGGATACCCAATAAGATTAACTGCTGATTTATCATCAGAAACCATGGAGGCAAAAACACAATGGTATGATATATTTAAGATACTACAAGAGAAAAACTTCCAGCCAAGAATCTCATATCCAGCAAGACTGTCTTTCAAAAATGAGGGTGAGTTTAGAATATTTACAGATAAACAGAAACTGAGAGAGTTTGTAACCAAGAGATCGGCTCTGCAGGAAATACTAAAGGGTGTGCTACAGTCTGAAAAGAAAAGACAAGAGAGCAAGGCTTGGAAGAGAGTCTAGAAATGAAGATTATATCAGTTAAAGTAACAAAAAATGTCAAAAGAGTATTGAAAGTAAAATATGACAGATAAAACCCAAAGGTCAAAAGGACTGAAAGAAGAACGGCCTTTACAGTAATAACATTGAATGTTAATGGATTAAGCTCCCCAGTCAAAAGACTCAGACTGGCAAAATGAATAAGAAAATATGAGCCACCTACATGCTGTCTGTAAGAGATTCACCTTAGACGCAAGGATACCGATAGATTGAAAGTGAAAGGCTGGAAAAAGATATTCAACACATTCAGTAACAAAAAACAAAACAATACAAAACAAAAAAGCCAGAGTACTTATACTTACATTACATGAAAAAGACTTTAAAAGACACTAGTAATTTGCAATCTGAGGAGAAAGTCAGGAAAAAAAAATTCCATTTACAATAGCAACTAAAAGAATCAAATATTTAGGAATAAACATAACCAACGATGTAAAGCACTTGTATTCAGAAATCTATAACTCATTGTTAAAAGTAATCAAAAGGGGCCGGCTCGATAGCCCAGTGGATAGGGCGCCGGCATACCACATGGGAGGCCCCGGGTTCGGTTCCCGGGGACCTCTCCTAGCAGGCAGACCGCCTTGAGAATGGAAAGCCACCATGGGCGGGCCAGAGCCGCCGTGGGCAGGGCAAAAAGCTGCCACGGACAGGGCAAAAGCCGCCACGGGCAGGGCAGGTCGCCCGCGAATGGAGCGCAGCCAGCCACCCGTGAACTGAAAGCCGGCCGTGAACGGAAGCAGAAGCCGCCCACAAGTGGGGAAAGCTGTGCCTGCGCAGTGACCAGTCTAGGTGCGTCGCCACAGCGGGGGGGAAGGGGAGATATGTAATAAAATAAATAAATAAAATAAATTAAAAAAAAAAAAGTAATCAAAAGACCTAAATAATTGGAAGAACATTCCATGCTCATGGATTGGAAGACTAAATATCATTAAGTTGTCAATTCTTCCCAAATTGATAAACAGATTCAATGCTATCCCAATAAAAATTCCATCAGCATTTTTTTTAAAGCTTTTATCTTTTTTTTATTATTTTTATTTATTTTTGTTGTTGTTGTTACATATCCCCCCCCCACTTTCTGCTTGTTATTGCTCTGTTCACTTTTGCGTTCTTCTGTGTCTGCTTTGTCTCCCCCCATTGCAGCAACGCACCGAGCCAGCCCACCACGCAGGCAGCTTGCCCCGCTCGCAGGAGGCTCTGCTCTGCTCGTGGGCAGCTCTGCTCTGTTCGCGGGTGACTTGTCCTGTCCGTGGCGGCTTTGCCCTGCCTGTGGAGGCTTTGCCCTGCCCCGCCCACAGCGGCTTGCCCTCTCAAGGCGGTCCGCCCACTCAGAGAGGCCCCGGGAACCAAACCCGGGGCCTCCCATGTGGCGAACCGGCACCCCACCCACTGGGCTACAGCCGGCCCCCACCAGCATTTTTAAAATAAGTGGAAAACATGATTATCAAATTTCTTTGGAAGGGTAATGGGCCCAGAATAGCCAGAAACATCTTAAAAAGGAAAAATGAAGTTGGAGGACTCTCACTTCTGGACTTTAAATCACGTAAAAAAAAAAAAAAATCATGGTACTGGCATAAAGACAGATGCATAGACCAATGGAATTGAACTGATGGTTAAGAAACAGACCCTCGCATCTATGGTCAAGTGATATACATTGGACACGCCTGTCAAACCCACTCAGCTTGGACAGAACAGTCCATTCAACAAATGGTGCTGAGAGAACTTGATATCCATAGCCAAAAGAAGGAAAGAGGACCCCTATCTCACACTTTATACAAAAATTAACACAAAATGGATCAAAAACCTAAATATAAAAGCAAGAGCCATAAAGCTTCTAGAAGAAAATGTAGGAAAATATCTTTAAGACCTGGTGGTAGGTGGTGGATTCTTAAAGGAGATTAGAGGAGGACTGAGATGGACTACTGATGTTTAATGTATGTAGAAGTTTTAACTTTATTGTAAAAGTGTGGAAATGTATAGAATTGATGGTAACACATTATAGTGAGTAACAGCTGGTTTATAAATCGGAATACGGCTGAAATTGGTAGTCTAGGAATGTAAATACCAGTCGAAAGAAAGCTAGAGAATAATCTAGGGACTCAATAATACAGTAAGCCCAGAGATAGGTGAGAAATGTGGTTGAAGGTACAGAAGCAAGAGTGTCCTTTGTGAGCTAGAGCAAATGTACATCACAATTGCAGGGTGGTGGGAATGTGGAGAAGTATGGGAAAAATGCAACTGGAGTGATCTATGGACCGTGGTTAACAGTAATAATGTAATATTCATGCATCTAAGCCAAAGTTGTACAGTGTTGATAATGGCGGAGTATGGGAAAAGTATGCCACATGTACACTATGGACTTGGTAATAGTCTAATGATATTATCTCATAATCTGTAACAAATGTTCCCCCATTTGGTGTGTTGATAGAGGGGTGTTACAGGGGAACCCTGCACATTTGCATGATTGTTTTGTAAGTTTACAACTTCTGTCCTAAAATATATATTTTAGAAATAATAATAGGGTAGGTTGGGGGGAAAAAAAACAAATGTAAGATAAGGACTGTAGTTAGTAGTAAGATTTTGATGATATTCTTTCATCATTTGTAACAAATGTCTTACAACAATGCAAGGTGTTGGTAGTGGGTTGATGTATGGGACCCCTGTATGAGTTACGCATGTTTGCTTTGTAAGTTCACAACTTTTACTACACACTTATTGTTTATGTATGTTCATACATAAATGATATAGAAATACTACTAATAATAATAATAGGGTGGGTTTGGGGAAAAATACACTAAATGTAAGACACTTCGGTTCACAGTAATATTTTGAGGATGCTCTTTAATCATTAGTTAAAAATGTTTCACAACAAAGCAAGGTATTGTTGGTAGAGTGAGGTATGTTGTCCTTGTATGATGTAATGTATGTTTGTTTTGTAAGTTCACAACTATAATACTGTTTATTTATGTTTATGTATGTATGATATACTTCAATAAATTTTTTAAAAACGATTTGACTGTGTACTATAAAAAGGTGACTTTTGGGCCCGGCTAGATAGCTCAGTGGATAAAGAGCTCGCCGGTGTACCACATGGGAGGCCCTGGGTTCGGTTCCCGGGGACCTCTCCTAGCGGGCAGACCGCCTTGAGAATGGCAAGCCGCCATGGGCGGGCCGGAGCCGCCGTCGGCAGGGCAAGAAGCTGCCACGAACATGGCAAGAGCTGCCAAGGGCAGGGCAGGTCGCCGGTGGATGGAACGCAGCCAGCCACCCGTGAACTGAAAAGCCAGTCGTGAACAGACGCAGAGACCGCCCACAAGCGGGGAAAGCCGCGCCTGCGCAGTATCCAATCTCGGCGCGTCGCCGCAGCGGGGGGGAAGGGGAGATATGTAATAAAATAAATAAATCTTTAAAAAATAAATAAATAAATAAAATAAAATAAAAAGGTGACTTTTATGGTATGTGAATTTATATCTCAATTAAAAAATTTATACGAGGGAAAAAAACGCCATTGATATATTTTTTAAAAATAGGGTGGGTTGTGGGGAAAAATACACCAAATGTAAGATAGGGACTACAGATAGCAGCAATATTTTGACGATGCTCTGGCAGTTTATAACAAATGTTTCACAACAATGCAAAGTGTTGGTGGAGGCGTGATGTATAAGACCCCTGTAGGATGTTATACATGTCTATTTTGTAAGTTCACAATCTTTACTATACACTTATTGTTTATGCATGTCATGTATGAATGATAAACTTCAATAAAAACTATTTTTTTTAAAAATGCCCTTGGCCTAAAAATTTTTTTCAATGTCCAACAATATATAGAGGATAATACATAATGACTAAGTAAGGTTCATTCCAGAAATGCAAAACTGAATCAATATAATTAAAGATAATAACAGAATAAAGGGAAAAATCCATATGATCATTTCAGCAGAATGATGCAGAAAAGGCATTTTATACAACTCAACCATTCATGATGAAACTCCTCAGTTAACTAGGAACAGAAGGGAACTTAGTGGGGATTATTTATAAAAATTTTACAGCTAACATTATACTTGGTGACGAAAAATTAAACACTTCCATTGAGTAAGGGGAATAAAACAAGGATTTATACTATCACCACTTCTTTTCAACACTATACTAGTCAAGTAAAAGCAATAAAAGGCATGATGGTTGAGAAGTAAAAAAAAATAAAGCGTTTATATTTGCAGATAACATAATTGCATTCCTAGAAAATATAAAATAATTACAAAAAGAATAAGTGAATTATCAATGTCACTGAATACAAGATCAATTTTTTTAAAATCACTGATTAATAAAACACTATGTAAATGGAGGAAGATTTTCTATAGAAGCCAGAATCATTCCCCTGTGTAATTAATGTAATGATACATTATTGTTTCAAGCATCCCTGAATAAATTAGGGAGGAACAGTAGTCTGATTACTAAGTAGAAAACTTTTATTTACTTAACCTAGCCTAATAATTAGTAATAAAAAAAGAGTTTTAACAGTTCAAGTGATATGGGGGAAATGCAAGCAGATTCCTACATAGGGTTTCAGTCTTTTGATCTTATTTGGAAGTCTTCGCATTAGGGGGACTATAAATAAAGCTACCCTGGCAATGAGCAGAATAGCAGAAGAAAAAGGAAAAGGGTAGGGAGAGTTGTGATTATAGACCATGCTTCATGTAGATTTACACTTTGGGTACATATAGCCTAAATGGGTCAGGGAAACTCAAGCCATGAAGCAACTGCAAAATTTTATGAAGGCTACCTATTCATTCCAGGCCTAAGAGAACCAACACAAATAACTGTTCAAAGGCAAAGACAGCTAGCAGTCAAAATAACCAGGCACATAAAAATGCAAGGCACCACTAATGAGAACGAGCAAAAAACATAACAGAAAAGGAACTAAACAGACTTCAGATGGTAGAATTTTCAGGCAGATTATAACACAAACTATCCTTTCAAAATTTAAAGAAATAAAAGACTAAGCTTTTAAAATATCTTCAGGGAACAAGGAACATAGTGAATTTGAAGCAAAATAAAATCAAACTTCTGGACCTGAAAAATACAATAAATCAAAGACTCAATTGGTGGGCTTACAGCATGTTATATACAGTTGAATAAAGGATTTGAGATCTAGAAAAAAATCAGAAAAAAAATATATAACTCAGAAAGACAAAAAGATTTAAAATATGTCCTTAAAAGACCTTCTCCGGGTACAGATGTGGCTCAACGGTTGGGCGTCCGTCTGCCATATGGAGGGACCTGGGTTCGATCCCTGGGACCTCCCGGTAAAAAAATAAAAAATAGGAAACCAGCTGTAGCTCAATTGGTAGGGCTCTGGTTTACCGCATGGGAGGCCCCCAGGTTCGGTTTCCGGGGCCTCCTCAAGCAGGCAGACCGCCTCAAGAAGGCAAGCTGCTGCGGGCAGGGCAAGCTGCCGCAGCGCGGTGAGCTGACTCGGCGGGTCGCCGCAGCGGGGGGAGACAAGCAGACACAGAAGAATGCAAAGATGAACACAACAAGAACAAGCAGAAAGCGGGGGGGGGGGGATATATATAAAAATAAAAATTTAAAAAAAATTGAAAAAATAAAATAAAAGATCTTCTCCAAGTCCCAAACCTCCTCCTTCAACGCCTTTTATCCTTCCTTTCATTCACTGAATCCCACCACCATCCTTGAGATTTTCCTCAATCACTAATACTCTCTACTTGTTCACTCCTTAATATCTCTTTTTTTTCTAAAGCTTCTAACTGTGGATGCCTACTGGACTCCCTCAACAGGAAAAAATAAAAAGTTTAAATGATTCTCTAACCCTCTTCATTACTAAATTTCTTGGAGGAGTGGGGGGCAGAGGTCATCTTCATTTTCTCAAACTTTTTCAACCACTTATTATAAAACTCCTACAAGCCTGTGAGACTTCTCAATACCACAAACTTTTTAGTTGCCAACTCAACTCCCATTCTTCAGTCTTTATCCTTCACATTCTTCCACATATGATTATTGTCAAACAGTACTTCTTTAAATAATTTCCTCTCTTGGTTTCTAGTGCTTCTAGGCTCCTCCTACCTTCGATGATGATTTGTTCTCAAGACTTTTTCATTGGCCTTTTCTTCCTTTCCCTGTCCCTTAAATCTTTACTATATGTCACTTCTCATGTGAGTTATCTGTTCAGGTCCTATTTCATTTCAATATTGGTGAGTTACAAATTTGTTTTGAATAAGGTTTAATATAAACAATAAATCTACTGAGAGTTCATGGACATCATCAGAATGCTAATCTAAAGACAATTATGTTCTCTCTGACAATTAAGATACATCTACCATGAAAAGCCACAACCTGTTTCTAGGCACTTCAAAGCCACACGCCCAACCCACCTAAATCTGAACAGAGGATCTTTCTTATTTAGCTGCTAAAAAGGGGATGCCATTAGGAATGTACTTCCTTACATTCCTTCCACCTACTTCTAAATGAATTTCTAGCCAGAGCCTTAATCTATTATCTCCATTTTCTCTTTTTTATTCATTATCCCTGCCCTTCTCCCTCAGCTAACCACGTTAAAGGACAGAATAGAGAGACAAACTGCTTGGATTCAAATGCAGGCCTTATCATTTACTAGCTGTGATCTAGAGAAAGTTACTTAATCTCTCCATGCTTCAGCTGTCTCATCTGTAAAATAGGATAAAAATAGTACCTATCCCATTAGGTTATGTGATACTTATGAGTTATAAACCATTTAAGAGTTATACTTGGCATTTTTTAAGTCCTAAACAAATTTTTATTTAGTATTACCATGCAAAATAAAGTGTCTATCTTCGTTTGGGTTTCCCCCAAAGGAGACCTTGATTCAAGGATTCAAGTGCAGGTAGTTGTTTTGAAAGGAAACACAACAGTAGCAGAAATCAGAAATGAGACAGGCAAGGGAAGAAAGTCAAGAAAGGATATATTACTAAGCCAGGTTCAATGATGGGCCAGTAGAGCTAGATGCCACTAGAGAACTCCGGAAGATGGTGTAGAATATGACTCAGAGTTATCCCACCTGAACAATGAGAAAAATATCTACCAATTCCCCATGCATCATTGACTGGACGCTTTTATAAGGGCATTAACTCCTTGTCATTTCTGGCTTACACTGTACATAAACCCAGCATGTCTCCATGACCAGAAAGAAAACTCTCAGACAGAAAGTCATAGGTGCTTGTGGTATACAGTACAGAGATGAATGCCAAAGGGATATGACTAGGACACTAAGAACATCTACCACAGTGCCTTTTATCTAAAAGATAAATTAATTCTTTGTCTCCTTTCTTCTTTTACTTCAAACATTAATTTCTACATGCTCTACTCCCTTTTCCATCTAATAACCTCAATTCACTTTCCCAGTGAAATATGCCTTCTCCCTACCTTCTGGAAAAAGGAGGTGGGGGTAAGTAGATATTAGGTCATTATGATCACTTAATACCACCTTCAAGATCCTGTCTCAGCCTTCTGTTTAACTCACCTACAAGTAAAGAAGCAGTTTATGAGTGATAGTATGCTCATGAAAGAGGCTTTGATGAACATAGCATACTGAATATAGTATACCTAAGACAGGATTGAGAGAATTCTAATGGCAGACTTTTAAAAATATGGATCTAGAGCTCAAGAAAAAGGTTTTAGCTACAAGTCAAGGACCAGGAAGTCATATGCAATTAGGTAATATGTAAAATCACAAAATTGAGATAAATAAGGAAGAAAATTTCAAAGAAAAGAGTGTTAAGTACGGACTCTTGAGAAACTAGCTCTTGTTCCTTTCCTATCTAGATGAATGGTATTATTTCTATACTTGAGATCTAGTCACCTATTACACCTATCAATCCTTTCTTCATCCTTCTAACACAAAAATGTCTCTCATATCCATTCCATTCCCTCTACTCTCATTGTCTTTTCCCAGGGTTGATTATCACTTGTCAGAACTAATACAACTCTTTTAAAAGGTAGCCCTGCTTTAGAGATCTGCTCCTTTTCAATAATCCTCTATAATGCCACTAGAAATATCTTTACAAAGTTTAATTCTATCACTCTATTGCCTAAAATCCTATGATGGGTTCCACACTGTTCTCAGAGTAAGCAATACATGAAACATAATAACCTGATTCTAACATATCCTTCTAGTCCCATCTCCTACACTCTCAATTCTCACTCCTTCAACTCCTCACATTTGCTATAAAGCAGGGATTCTTAATCAGGGGTCCACCCCCCCACCCCCCCACCCCTGGCCAGGTGTCCATGGAAAGATTTCATGGGGTCCGTAAGTCTGAATTTGAAAACTCAAAAAAACATTCTTGTGAGGATGTGTTCATGCAGATGTGATATGTTTATTAAATAATATACAGTATAGGTGGACTTAGTAAGGGGTCCGTGGTTTTCACCTGACTGGCAAAGGAGTCTGTGGAACAAAAAAGGTTAAGAACCCCTGGGAAAGGTAGCTCCTTACTCTGATATAATGTTATGTGGGATCCTCTGTAAGTCCTCAAAAAGGTGCTAAGTCCCACAAGCTGGAAATACAAACCCATACTCAGAATCTGTGTCAAATCCAGTCAAAATGAATTGCAGTCCTTTCCAGAGTATAAAGACTAGTTGGTCTCCAAGGACAGTGGTATATCTACTCACCATTGGCCTCTGCTGCTGTCAGGCTGGACAATTCGCAGCAGCAGTTGTTGGATCAGCATTGATAAATGAGAGCCTGTTACTGAACCCATGCAGAGCCATTGTCACTAATTTTTCTAAGGTGTTTCCAGGCCAAAAGAATTATCTAACAGTAGTGTTTACTAGGTAGTTAGATCCAAATAACTTAATAAGAATTTATGTTCTAACATTTGAAAAATAATATACATATATTGAAAGAAAAATTTTATTTTTATTTCATTCTTAAATAACCAAACTTACTAATAGGACATGTGCACCTGTTGGACACTGCACAAACTCACAAACCTTGGAATCAAATTTGAACATCACCACTCTCCTTTGCAGTTCCACACTTATTTTTGTACAGTGCTTGATTTGCATCACAGCAATTGCCCAAAATCCAACTTGACAAAGATAAGACATCATCGAAAGGAATGTAATGTACCTAATGTCAAAATTGTTAAGCTAGTAGCTCATAATAGATGCTGCTGTGTTTCCGTTGAAATTTTTAAATATCCCACGGTATTACTATGTGTCTGCTGTGGCACTCTGGGGTGCCTCAGTGCAGTTTGGAAACCACACAGTATATGTCTGTGTGTTTCTGTGTGTGTACATATATATATATATATATCATCTCTTTCCTCCCTTAGCAGGCCCAACACCTCCTGGTAGATTCTGTTATGAATTAACTTGAGTTATTGGTCTGATTAGCCAATAGGAGAGATGGGAGTAGATGGAGAAGGGAAGGGCAGCACATATGTTGTTTTGCAAATCAGAGGTCTCTACATAGTCTTCAAGCAAGGGAGAGAGTGAGTACTAACCTCTAAACAGGAAGAGTGGGCCACTTTCACAGGCCCAGAGAGTTCAGGGAAATCTGGAATTTCCAGGTTTTAAAGTGCATCAACTCAGATGTCCCATTCCTTCCCAACCAGAGTACTGACCCTGATATAGTACACTTGCTGAGAATTTGACCCTCCCTAGATCTTGCTATTCTTAAAATTATATCGCAGGCTTAATCCTTAGCTTTTTCTGTTCTACTGCAGAAGATGAGTTTCTTTATAAGCTGCTAAGGAATTATGTGACTTTTACATTTTGCCCCAATTAATTACCTTCAGTCTTCCATTGCCTTTCTCCAATCTATCACTGTCACTCAACAAAAGCCATTTGATTATTCTGTCCTTATAATCAATAATTTCCCTGAACTTCTCAAAAGACTAAGATACTCTACCCACCAGTGCATTTTCTTCCACAAGAATTTTATCCCAATTTACCACCAGTGAAAGTTGTAACAGTTGCATAGCTACAGCATATACCAGGGGCTATCAATGTTCCATCTATCACCAGTAATGGGGTTCTCATTGTCAGTTGGCCAGCAGATAATCCAGTTCCAAAATTTCATTAAAAGTCTACTTCCTCAGACCACTCTTGCCATCAACAATCTTGGGTAGGGTTCCCAGGACCAGACTTTGAAATGGAGATCTGCACACCAGAAGTTTATTGGGGAATACCCTCTGACTCAACCACTAAGTGGGAGCAAAGAAGGTGAAATGCCCTGAAGTTACAGGAAGGCCTCGACCAATCCTGAGAGAGCGGTGCTCTGCTGTTGGGAAGGCCCTTCAAAGTATTCCTGCCTTACCGCAAAAAGGCCAGGCACACAGAATTGACAATGGATGCAGCCTGCTCTTTGAGAGGGGGCAAGACTTTGGGGGAGGCAGCTCTGTTGGGTGAGGGCAATTCTAGGAGGGGAACTCAGCTACAATCAGTTTTAGCTGCCAATACTCCCAGCACCTAGGAAAATATGTTTCTGAATGGGGGATCTGGGTCGCAAACCACAGCACCCACTACTCCACCACAGAACTAAAACACCAATTAGATTAATGAAGGGTGAGAATTAAACATTTACCCTGCTTTTTTAGGCGGGACTCATGTTCACCACCAGGTGATAAGGGAAAACTCTTCTATAAGGAAGCACACTAGCTAATAAATACAAAAGAAGTAACAGAATTCTAAAAATCATGATTTTGAAACCCCTAAAGAAATTACTGACTCAGATAAGGAATATCAAAGGATGCTAAAATTATTAGATGAATAATTGTGCCAAAGTTATTGTACCATGATTACCTGTTTATTGCAAATGGGAAAACCATACATTTACAAAGGAGAGATCTAGTGGGCACCATCTTAACCAAATAATCAGACTTGGCATCTTAGCACTGTTTAACAGTGAGAACGTGACAACCTTCTGATAGGATGCAATATGTACTGCTCAGCACCATATACAAAATGTTCTTTCTAAAAAAATTTAACCAACATCCATTCAAGCCTTAAAACCTACCTTCCATTTACAGGAAATACAGGGGTTAGAAGGCATTGAGGCCAACACTCTAGAATCCCTAGACTTAATGAGCTAGATGTATGACATTCTAGAAAAGGTAAACTATTAGTGACAGAAACTGATCTATGGTGGCCAGGTGCTATTAGTAGGAGAAGGGGATGAACTGCAAAAGGGCCTGAAGGAACCTTTTGGAATAATGGAAATGTTCTAAGTCTTGATTGTGGTGATTATTACAAGACTCATCAAAATTAACACTTAAAAAGGTTAAATTTTATTGTATAGAACTTAAACAGCAAATAACCTGTCCTCTTCCCCCAAAATAAAAAACATGAATATTTTATCTGTTAGTGAGTAAAAAAGTAAGAGATCTGTTGGCTTTTAAAAGAATATTTTAAAATGCCAAAGTATTTTTAAATTAACATTTTTATTTTCTTTTTAAACCCAGAGCCAAGATTTTCTCCTAACTTGAGTCAGAAGACTAATTCCTTTCACATTTTTACCTACCAATATGTAAACCAGGCAGTTTTTGCCTTAGTGTTTATGTTATTTAGCATTCCATTGGTGTAACAGCTATATGAAGAAAATTACTACCTATCCCTAAATATAGATATGCATAAACAGATTCAATCCCACACCGTTTCCTAAAACACTCATACAATAGTGTCTCTTCAGAGCTCAAAACAGTTCAGCAGTGTCTACTGAATAAATCTAATCTACCTTGCTATTAGAGGTGCCCTACCCTCTGGCTAACACCTTCATTCCCAAAATGAATTCTCCCTACTCTCCCTGATGACACCTACATTGTAGCTCTAATGAAATTCATACCATTATCTAAACACAAACTGTGCTGTCCTACCTTTGCTCACGCTTTTGCACCAGCCCAGAATGCCATCCCTTTGTCACAGTAGGCTATGCTTTCTTACTCATTACATTGAACATTTTTACGGGTATCTGCCTTTGTATCTTTTACCCCCAACTAGACAATAAATTTAAGAGTAGAAATAGTGTCTTATGAATCTTTATAGTAATCCCTGAACATTTGCTGGATTATTAAGTAACCTCTTATAATGAAAATTAGTAACCTCTTACAATGAAAATACCATGCAACTGAAGGATGCCCACAGATACCATTTCTAACATGAAAAGGATAAAGTAGCTGAATGAACTAAGTGGATTTAATTTAGAGAAGAAAAGCAATTCTTCATTTTAACCACAATCTCCCCTATTGTTTCACTTGCCTTGGTTTTCACCACTTCAGGACCCACATACCCTGACTCCACTTTATCTCCCAGTCTATCAATTCCATCCTGGCAACACTTTCCTTTTTACCATATGGGCAATCATTGTCACCGAACGCTTCAATTTCTCCTTTTTTTTTTCAATTTCTTTTTTTCTTTCACCTCCAGTCACACGTCAATCCTGAAACAGTTGACAGTTTTCTCCATTTTTCTTTTGAGTGGAAAAAGTTACAATACCACATGGCTTGGAATTTTAAATATATATTTTTAAGAATAACAACAACAGCAACTAACATTTAATGGGTACTTAGCATGTGCAGGTACTCGGTCCTTTCATTAACCCTATAATGTTACAAGCAAAGAAACAGACCCCCCAAAAAACCCAATAACAACAACAAAAAACTTATTGACTGGCCCAAAGTAACTGAGATAGAAAAAGGTAGACAGGAGATTTGAACTAAGACAGTCAACCTTCAGAGCTCTTAGCTTTTAACCGTTGTGCTGTGGTGCTTCCCAAGTGCAATGCTATACAGTCATTCACACTCAGAACTGATTAAAAAAATTCCTTCATGCATTCCTTGTCCAACATCTTTTCCAAGTGAATAATTCAATCTTGATCAGTTCTCATTTACACAAAAACACACTTATTCAGTCATTAAATGAGATAGTTATTTGCATACTTAAGTCATTGAAACCAAAAAAAAACAAAAAAAAAACAAACATGATCTCTGCCTCTACCTTTTCTTCAAGTCCCTAAATCCCATCTGCCCCCTCACTCTCGGCAGAACAATATAACTAATATTTAAAAGCACTTAATATGCCAGGCACTTTACATATATTAATTCATTTAATCTACAAAGTAGTCCCCTTCATTATTATGCCCATTCTACATAAGAAAACTAAGAAGTTATGCAATGTACCCAAGATCACACAGCTAACAAGTACCAGAGCCAGAATTTAAAACCAGTCTAGTTTCAGAGTCCTCTGAACCACTTCATTAGAATGCCATCAAAGTGGCTGACTCCATTAAGCCTGAATCCCTCAATTTCTCTACCCTATACCTAAAACATAATCTATAGCAATTCATTCATTCATTCAAAATTGAATGATAACTCATTGCTTGTTTTTGTTCTTTGGACACAACAAGCCTGTTCCCACCTCAAGGCCCTTATAATTTCCTACAACACTCTTGCTCTACAACTGCTTCCTCATCATTAGGTTGCAAATAAAATATCAACTCTCAAAGATGTCTTCCCTGACCATCCTACCTAAAACAGCCTGAGTATAAATCATTCTATCACAGGATATTGGTTTTATTTCCTTCAAAACAACTTAAAAGACTACCTGAAAGTAAATTCATGTTTATCAGTTGGTCTATTTCTCCCCCAGAGAGTAATTCTAAGAGTGCAGAAATCTTATCTGTGTTGCTCACTGCTACATCTTCAGTACCTAAAACTGTGTCTGGTACACAGTAGGCCCTTGATATTTACAGAATGAATCTAAAAATTGTGCATCAAAATGAAGGGATTTGGTTCCTACCCTCAATGAACCACCAGACTTTACATATTTACAAATACCTCCTCTCCCCCTATCTTAAAGAGAGGCTAGTCCCTAACTTCCTTCAATGGCTAACCTCTCCACCTGTGATTTTAAACCTGTCCTTGAGATCTCACTTTGATCTCTCCTATTCAATCATATCTTCAATCTCTCTCCCTCTTCTCTTACCAGATGCATCCCATCTACCCTCCCATATGAAATATCCTTGCATCCCCCCCAAATTACACCAACACCTCCCATTCACTCTTCACCATATCCCTCTGCTATGACCACTTCCACAAAAGTTATCAATGACCTGGAAATTATCACTCTCTTCAGCATTTAACACTATGAAGGATTTTTTCAATAAGTTTCTCAGGACCAGAGATACTACTGTCTTCTGGCTTGCTTCCTAATTTTCTGTTATCTTTTTATGGCTTCCTTCACTGTATCTTTTCTATCACACTTTTAAACTTGATTCTCACTAGTGCTTCATCCTCTAGTCTTGCTCCACTCTCTCTGAATGATCTCATCCTCTCCTATAACTTCAACTAGAGCAGCTAAACAAATGATTAATTTATGTGTATTCACTCAAAGCCTATAATACAGCTCTACTTTCTCCATCATCTTTAATAAGAAATATGATTAAATTCTTAATCAAATGCTCAACAAAGAGTAGATGTACACTAAGACCTAGAAAAAAATAATGTGAAATATAATAAGTAAAAATGTTCTGAACAAGCATGAGAAAGCACTAGTAGGCAATTTAAGGGTGGTTCCCACGTGTATTTCTTGAAATATCTGAACTAATTCTTCACTACTTTTAACTGACAGCTTGTAAAAAAATTTACTGAAGACTAAAAAGTCATACAGATTTTATTTACATGTTTAACTTATATTAATTTTGTCTAAAATACAGCTGTTATGTATATAGAAATACTATTATTACATAAGTGCAGTAGCAGAAAGTTAAAAAGTATAGTAATAGAAAGTTAAAAAGGAATATAATTCATAAATTATTGACTAAACCTGGGAACAACATACAAAATGAATTCAAATTCTTTGAGAGGCGTTCATAAATATGTACCTACAAGACCATAATAATTTATAGACTCATGGATCAATTATTACAAGTACCAATAATTACACCTAAGTATCAGAGTTATTAGATAACTGTCTAATCAGGTTTTGTGCTATTTTAAAAACATTAACAAGAAAAAGACATCTTATTTTGGCCTTCAGTTTAGCTAGCAAAGGGTAGTTACACATATTTATATCCATATGTATGATACAACTACCCATGTGCCCAATCCTATAAACAATTATAGAAATGAGATGACTGGTTTACCTAGGAAAAGTGTGAACAAAGCTCCATCTTTACAATTCTCTCCAAAGAATGTCACAATATATATTGAAAACTACAAATACCTGATTTCCTGCATAGCCTCTTATCAACTGGAAAAAAAGACCTCTGATTATCATTTAGCACGTTCAGTATTAAACTCTTTAAGTCATTTGAAAAATCTTACTATCCTTTACTCATGTATTTTAAGAAGCTGTGAGAAAAAAGGATGAAGCCAACTCCCAAATACTACAGTCAAACCCAATCTGGTGAAGCAAACCTGTTACCAACCTTCAGGTGTATGTGCCATGAAGAACATGGAAAAGAACACAGTAAGACAGTTCTTAGCAAAAAGGCACCCACATTTTAAGAAAAGAAAATGAAAGAGACATATCCCACAGCAAAGAAGCTGAAAATGTAGTGAGTCTAATTGGAAGAGATCTAAGAGCTACTTAAATTTTCTAATTGGTTGGCAGTTTAACACCATACCAGCGGTCATAATTTGAAGTTCTTCCATTCAGCTTTCCCTTCCCCCAAACAAAACCGCCACTACTCTAAAGTCCAGAAGTAACATAAGAAATAGAAGAGAAGATGAAGGAAATGGCCGATGGGCAACACAAGGGCAGCTGCAACCACATCTATGGAAGACCAAAAAACCCAGATATCAAAATTCAGCTTTAAAAAAAAAAACCTCTAACAGACACCTTTCAGTTCACATAACTCTATCTTCATCTCTTATTCCTAAATCTCTTAAATTGAAACCCCATGCCTAAACGACTGCCTGATTCTCTGAAACTTATCCTATACACATGACACTATCCTTAACCTATAGCGTTGCTCCCTTAGAGAAAAGCAGATATTTTTTAAAAAGGGAACTGGAAAGGGGGATGTCATGGAGTGGGGTTGGGGTGGTGGTGGTGAGATATACATGCAAATACCATTATGGCAGAGACACTGAAAATGTCACTTCCCTCATCACTCTTGCAAATTCTCTTCGTGTATTATTCTCTTACCCTATACCCATCCCTCCCTTATTCAACAACATACACACGCGCACGCACACACGTGTCATAACCGACCTGCACTATC
>PVKH010006089.1:0-21390 GCA_004027955.1 Chaetophractus vellerosus
GCAGAGCTTTTTGGAGAAGGAGATTTGAGAAGCAGTTCTGATGTTGGAGTGAGCCGATTGCCGGATGGCCTACAGCTGGCCTTGTGGAGAGACGCAACGCAGAGAGTCTCATAGTCTTCAGCTGAACTCGTGAAGGAAACAAAAGCTAAGCCCGGAGAGAAATGCAGCCCCGGGAACAAAGGAACCCGGAAGCCTGAACCCTGGAGATGTTGGCAGCCATCTTCCTCCAAAACGTGGACTGTGGTATGGGAAGAAATTTATGCTTTGTGGCCTGGTAACTGTAAGCTTCTACCCCAAATAAATACCCTTTATAAAGACCGACCAATCTCTGGTATATTTCAAAAGGCACTCCTGTGGCTGACCAAAACACTGGCTTAATTTTCTAAAATGAAGAATATACTTCATTCAGTGAGATTTGGGTAAAAACAGGGTTTTGACATTGACCCTAAGTGAAAACAAGTGGATAGCCATCAATGAAACCACCATCTAGCTTAGGTTTGAAAACTGAAAAACATATTACATTCACAGTGCATTAGGTAAAATCAGTGTTTTGACTTTAATTGTAAGTGAAACCAAGTACATTGCAATCAGTGAGTCCAGAATCTGGCTGAGTTTTCAAAAGAAAAGAACAAATTGCATGGAGAGAGCATTTGATAAAATATGTATTTTGACCTTGACTGCAAGTGAAACCAAGTGTAAAGCAATCAATGAAACCAGTGTCTGGCTTTGAATTCAAAACTGAAGAACATATTCTATTGACAGAGCAATAGGTAAAAACAGTGTTTTGACGTTGACCTAAGTGAAAAGGAGTGAATAACAGTCAATGACACCACTATGTGGCTTAGTTTTCAAAACTGAGGCATATACTGCATTGACAGAATGTTACATAATATCAGTATTTTGATATTGACTGTAAGTAAAGGGAATTAAATAGAGGTCAAGGAAACCTGTATCTGGCTTAGTTTTCAAAAGTGAAGAACACACTGCATAGACAGAGTGGTAGGTAAAACCTGTGTTTGACATTGGGTGTAAGTGAAAACACCCAATAAACAGCAGTCAATGAAACCAGAATCTGGCTACATTTTCAATACCAAAAACTATACTGCAGTGACAGGGCATTAGGCAAAATCAAAGATTGAAATTGACTGTAAGTGAAAACAAATGTACAGCAGTCAATGAAAGCAGTATCTGGCTTAGTTTTCCAAACTAAAGATCAAACTGCATTTATAAGGTGTTAGGTGAAACCAGTGTTTTGACATTGACTGTAAGTGAAAACAAGTGCATATCAGGCAATGCACCATTATTTGGTATAGATTTCATCTGTGAAGAACATACTGCACAGACAGAGCAGTAGATAAAACCGGTGTTTGTCATGAGTGTAAGAGAAAACAGGTGCATAGCAGTAAATGAAAACAGTAACTGGGTTAGTTTTCAAACCGAAGAGCACATTGTATTCACAGAACATTAGGTAAAATCAGGGATTTCACTTACTGTGACAGTAAGTGAAAAGAAGTTCATAGCAGTCAATGAAACCAGTGTATGGCTTAGTTTTGAAAACCATAGAACATACTGCAGTCATAAGGTATTACATAAAACCAGTGTTTTAACATTGACTGTAAGTGAAAACAATTGCTTAACAGTCAAGGAAAAGAGTATCTGGCTTAGTTTTCAGAACTGAAGAACATACTACATTAACAGAGCATTAGGTAAAACCAGTGTTTTGACATTGACTCTAAGTGAAATCAAATGCATAGCCTTTTATGAAACCAGTATCTGCCTTAGATATCAAAACTGAAGGACACACTGCATTCATAGGACATTAGGTAAAATCAGGGTTTTGAAATTGACTCTAAGAGAAACATATGAATAGCAGTCAATGAATCAGTATTTGGCTTAGTTTTCAAAACCAAAGAACATACTGCCTCATAGAATGTTAGGCAAAACCACTGTACATTGACTGTAGCAGAAAAAAAAGTGCATGGCAGTCAATGAAACCAGTTCTGGCTTAGTTTTAAAACCAAAAAATATAGTGCATTCATAGAGCATTACGTAAAATCAGTGTTTTGACTTTGTAAGTGAAACAAGTGCATAACAATCAACGAATCTGGTATCTAATTAGATTTCAAACCAAAAGAACCTAATGCATTGACAGAGCATCAGATAAAACCAGTATTTTGACAATGACTGTTAGTGAAAACAAGTGCATAACAGTCAAGGAAACCAGTATCTGGCTTATATTTCAAAACCAAAGCACATGTTGCATTGACAGAATATGATGTAAAATCAGGGTTTTTTTCATTGACTGTAAGTGATGAGAAGTGGAAAGCAATTTATGAAACCAGTATCTGGATTATTTTTCAAAACTGAAAAACACTGCATTCACAGAGAATTACATATATCCAGAGTTTTGACTTTGGATGTAAGTGAAAATAAGTGCATAGTAGTCAATGAAACCAGAATTTCTCTTAGTTTTCAAAAGCAAAGAACACACTTCATTGACAGAGCAGTAGTGAAAACCAGTGTTTTGACATGGACTTTGATAACATGTACATAGCAGTCAATGAAACCAGTATCTTTCTTAGTTTTCAAAACTGATGAACATATTGCATTCAAAATTGATTGGTAAAACCAGGTTTTTTTTTTACATTGACTGTAAATGAAAACAAGTGCATAGCAGTCAATGAAAACAGTAACTAGCTTAGTTTTTGAACTGAAAAACGTATGGCTTTCACAGAGTGTTAGGTAAAATCAGGGTTTTGACTGTGACTGTAAGTGGAAAGACGTTCATAGCATTCAAGGAAACCAGTATCTGTCTTAGTTTTCAAAAATCAAAGAATATACTACATTAATAAGGTGTTAGGTTAAACCAGTGTTTGACATTGACTGTTAGTGTGAAAAGTGGATAGCAATGAAACCAGATTTGGCTCAGTTTTCAAAATTGAGGAACATAATACCCCAAATAAATACCCTTTATAAAGACTGACCAATTATTGGTATATATCCAAAGGCACCCCTTTGGCTGACTAATACAGAATTTGGTACCAGGAGTGGGGTAGTCCTTTTGCAATACCAAAATGTTGGAACAGTTTTATAAATGGGTAAGGCATATTTTTTTGAAGAATTGTGAAATGCTTGATGGAAAAGGCATAGATTGCTTTGGAGAAGCTGTTGATAGTAATATGGACACTAAAGAGACATTTTATGATGGCTTAGAAGGAAATGATGAAACTATTATTGGAAACTGGAGGAAAGGCAATCTGTGTGTAATGGTTTGACAGTTTTATCTAATTATGAATTCCAAAAATATAAATTGAATCATGCTTGTAACTGATCTGTTCATCTGGGCATGATTGGTTTATGATTAGGCAGTTAACTGGACCACATCAGGAGGGCATGAGCTCTGCCTCTCAGTGGGTGTGGTCTCAAGTATAAAGGCAAGTCAGCAGATTTGAGAAGCAGATTTTTGAGAAGCAGTTCTGATGTTGGAGGGGACGTCCCAGGAGAAGACAAGTGAGCTGTTTGCCTGATAGCCTACAGCTGGCCTTGTGGAGTGATGCAAAGCATAGAGAGCCTCATAGTCTACAGCTGAACTTGTGGAGGAAACAGATGATAAGCCCAGAGAGAAATGCAGCCCTGGCAGGAGAGGAACCCAAAGGCCTGAGCCCTTGCAGATGTTGGCAGCTGTCTTGCTCCAACATGTGGACTTTGGTGAGAGAAGAAACTTAAGCTTTGTGGCTGGGTAACTGTAAGCTTCTACCCCAAATAAATACCCTTTATAAAGACTGACCAATTATTGGTATATTTCCAAAGGCACCCTGTGGCTGACTAATACTCCATGTTTTGAAGTTGCAGAGCACTTAGCAAGATTAAGTCCTGGTGTTATATGGAAGACAGCATTTGAAAATGGTGAACCTGAGAATTTAGCTGAAAATCTTTCCAAAATAAACCCAGAGAATGTGGCTTGGCTTTTCCTTGCAGCTTATAGCAAAATACTAGATGAAACAAATACCCTAATGACTGAATTCTAAAGCACAAAGAAAAGACATACTGATTCTAGAACTTCCAAGTTTCTGGAAATCAAGTTTTGATATGAAAGTGCCCCATTTGAAGACCTAGCTAAACTTGGAACTTGTAAATCAGAATTGAAGTTGCAGTTTTCTCAGAAAGACTTGTGGAAAGTCTTATTGTCTGATGGCTTGGACTCATGCTTCCTGCAGGCTAACCCAACAAAGTTTTTGAGAGTGCTGTATGAACAAAACCACTGTTCACTTGGACTAAAAATGATGTGGAAAGGAGATATTGAAGGATAAAGAGCTCTAAGGAAAAAACCATGGAGGCTGAGATCTGGAATTAAGACATCACCTTGGGCCAAAAGAGGAGCCCCACACATGTGTCAGAGAGGGTGAATTTGCCTGAGCAGTTGAAGAGGGTGGATGTTCCCACCTGATGTTCTAGAAGAGGTTTGCCACCCCAGGGTGCAGAGAGGTTGAGTTTGCCCCAGCAGTTGAAGAGGGCGGACATCCCCACCCAATATTCTTGGAGAGTTTTGCTGCCCTAGGGTACAGGGAAGATGAAGCACATTCCTCAAAGATTAGGGCAGCAGCTGAGGTTATCACCCCATAGGTCTGAGAGTGGTGCTCCTGTCCTCCAGAGATTAGAGAAGGCCAGGTGGTCAACTCATTTCTCTGAGAGTGCTGAGCTTGTATGTCAAAGGTTAGGGGGGATTTTGTCTTCACCTCACTGTACTAGGGGTGCTAAGGCCCTAACAAAAATATTAGGTAATGTGTGGCAATCAGCTCAACACTCTTGGAGGGTGAGGTCAGGAGCTTGGTCGACACTCAGATGCTTGATGAGGGTGGAAACAAGAAAATAGCTGTTAGGCAAGCCTGTGGAAAGGGTGGGTCCCCATGTGGCCCCAAGGAGAAGAAACCATCATCTTAAGAATGACTCTCAGACTTTGAAATTGAATAGAGGATGCCCTGCAGGTTTACTGAACTGTAGAGCATCCAGGACTAATGTTTAACATCCCAATTTCTCCTATGGCAATGAAAATGATTATCCTTTGTTTTTCCTTTTGTATATTGTAAGCAGTTAAATTGTTTTGTAAGTTTCAGAGGCCTATACCAGACAGGACTTTGCCTCAAGATGAACTGTATTTCTTTAAAATGATTATGATATGATTTTGTACTTGCAATTGTTACTGATTTAAGGTTTTTTGAATATTGTAACATATTTTTGGAATTCAGAGGGTGGTGTGTATCCATTTGGTGTAATTATGAATTCCAAAACTCAACATTGAATCATGCCTATAAACTGATCTGTACATCTGGGAATGATTAGGTTATTATTAGGGCATTAAATGGGCCACATCGGTAGGGCATTGAGCCCTGCCCTTCAGTGGGTGTGGTCTCAAGTATAAAAGGCAAGGCAAAAGACAGAGGGAACAGATTTGAGAAGAAGAATTTTGAGAAGCAGTTTTGATGTTGGAGGGACATCCCAAGAGAAGAGAAGTAGACTTTGGTGAGGGAAGAAACTTATGCTTTGTGACCTGGTAACTGTAAGCTTCTAGCCCAAATAAATATACTTTATAAAAACCAACTACATGGGAGGCCCTGGGTTTGGTTCCCAGGGACCTCTTCTAGCAGGCAGACTGCCTTGAGAAGGGCAAGCCACCATGGGTGGGCGGAGCCACCATGAGCAGGGCAAAAAGCTGCCACAGAGAGGGCAAAGCCACCACAGGCAGGGCAGGTCACCCACGAATGGAGCACAGCCAGCCACCCGCAAACTGAAGCAGAGCCATCCATGGATGGAGGTGGAGGCCACCCACAGGTGGGGCAAAGCCACCTGCATGGTGACCAGTCTTGGCACATCACCACAATTGGGGGAGACAGAGCAGACAGAGAGGAACACAGGAATGGACACACAGCAAGAGCAAGCAAAAAGGGGGGGATATGTAATAAATAAAAAATAACCTTAAAAAAAACCCAACCAATTCTTGGTATATTGAAAAGGCACCCCTTTGGCTGACTAATACAGGAGTCAATGAAACCTGTATCTGGCTTAGTTTTCAAAACTGAATAACATACTGCATTCATAGAGCATTAGTTAAACCAGTGTTTTGACTTTGACTGAAAGTTAAAACAAGTGCATTGCAGTCGATGAAACAAGTATCTGGTATCATTTTCAAAACTGAGGAACTTACTGCCTTCACTGACTTAGGTAAAACTAGTGTTTAGAAATTGATTAAAAGTGTAAACAAGTGCATAGCAGTCAATGAATCCAGGCACTCTTAGTTTTTAAAGCTGAATAACACACTGCATTCACAGAGCATTATCTAAAACTAGAGATTTGACACTGACTGTAAGTGAAAACAATGCATACCAGTCAATGAAACCATTATTTGTTTTTGTTTTAAAAACCAAAGAACATGCAGGATTCACAGAGCATTAGATAAATCCCTTGTTTTGACATTGAGTGTACATGAAAACAAGTGCATTTCAGTCAATGAAGCCAGATTTGGCTCAGTTTTCAAAATCAAAGAATATAATATGTGAACATAGTGTTACATAAAATCAATGATTTTGACAATGACCGTATGTGAAAAAATATATAGCATTCAATGTATAGAGTATCTGGCTTATAATACAATGGTTTGGACATTGACTACAAGTGAAAACAAATGCATAGCAGTCAATGAAACCTGTATTTGGCTTAGTTTTCAAAACTGAAGAACATTTGGCTTTCACAAATGTTAGGTAAAACCAGTGTTTTGACACTGAATATAAATCAGAACAAGTGTAGCACAGTCAATGAATCCAGTAACTGACTTGCTTTTCAAAACTGAAGAAAATACTGAATTCACAGAGCATTAGGTAAAACCTGTGTTTTTACATGAAGTGCAAATGAAAATAAATGTATAACATTCCATGAAACCACTATTTGGCTGCATTTCCAAATCAAAGTTCATACTGCACAGAGCATACAGTAAAATGAGTGTTTTTTCATTAATTGTAAATGAAAACAAGTGCATAGCAGTCTATGAAGCCAGTATCTTACTTTTCATACCTGAGGAACATACTGCACTCACAAAGCATTGGGTTTAAGCAGTGTTTTGATGTTGACTTAAGTGAAAATTTCATAGCAGTCAATGAATCCAGTATCTGCCTTGGTTTTCAAAGCTGAAGAACATAGTCATTTACAGAGCATTAGATAAAACCAGTGTTTTGACATTGATTGTAAGTGAAACAGGAACCTAGTGGTTAATGAAATCAGTATCTGACTTACTTTTCAAAAATTTAGAACATACTGCAATTACAGAGCATTAGGAAAAACCAGTGTTTGACCTAGAGGGTAAGGGAAAACAAGTGCATAGCAGTCAATGAAACCACTATTTGGCTTAGTTTTCAAAATCAAAGTGTATAATGCATTCACCAAGAATTAGATAAAACCAGTGTTTTGACATGCACTGTAACTGAAAAAAAGTACATTGCAGTTAATGAAATAAGTATCTGTTGCTGAGGCCAGCTCAACATAACAGGATCTAAAGTTAGGGGGACATGCAGTCTAAAAGGAAAGGTTAGAAACAAAAGAGACAAAGAGTCAGAAACAGTGGGGGTAAGCTGGAACAGGAAGAGCTGCAACCTCAAGGCACCAGGGCAGAATTCAGCTTTGTTTTTAGATGCATGATACAGACAATGGTTCAGCAGTTTTGCCCAGGAAGTTCCTGCATGAGCACAGTATGGAGCCTTGAGCTAATTAGATAACAGACAAGGGAATACAAGGAATTTCACAGAAATTTTAACCTATACAGAATTCTGAGAATTCTCCAGCTTCACCTAGTTTGTTACTTGTAGCAGCTATGCCAGCTCACTTGCTTATTTGTGATCTTGTGGACTGTTATTAACAGTTCCAGGGGCCCAACTTTGTAGGGGCTCCAAACAATCTGGTATAGTTTACAAAACCAATGAATTTACTGCATTCATTGAGTTAGGTAAAACTAGGGTTTTGACTTTGACTGAAACTTCAAACAAGTGCATAGCCATCAATGAAACAAGTCACTGGCTTAGTTTTCAAACTTGAAGGACATACTGAATTCACAGAGCATTATCAAAAGCTAGGGTTTTGACAATGACTACAGGTGAAAACAATGCATATCATTCAATGAATCCACTGTTTGGATTTGTTTTCAAAACCAATGTACATACAATATTCACAGAGTGTTTAAGAAAATCATGTGATTTGATATTGACTGTATGTGTAAACAAGTGCATTGCTGTCAGAGAATTATTTCTTGCTTGGTTTTCAAAGCAGAAGGACATACTGCATTCACAGAGTATTATGTAAAACCAGTGTTTTGACATTGATTGTAAGTGAAAACACGTGCATAGCTGTCTATGAAACCAGTATCTTACTTACTTTTCATAACTGAGGAACACACTCCATTCACATAGCTTTGGGTTAAAGCTAAAAAAAAAAGTTTTGACTTTGATTTAAGTGAGAAGATCATAACAGTCAATGAAACCAGTAACTGCCTTGGTTGTCAAATGTGAAGAACATACTGCCTTCACAGAGCATTAAATGAAACAATTGTTTTGCCATTGACTGTAAGTGAAAACAAATGCATAGCATTTAATGAAACCACTATTTGTCTTGCTTTTCAAACCCAAATAACATATTGCATTCACAGAGTGTTAGGTTAAACCAGTGTTTTGACATTTATTGCATGTGAAAACAAATGTATAACTCTTTATGAATCCAGTATCTCACTTAATTTTCATAACTGATGAACATACTGCATTCACAGAGCATTAGGTTAAAGCAATGTTTTGTCCTTGAGTGTAAGTGAAATATTCTTATCAAGTGAAATATTCTTATCATTCAATGTAATATTTCACTGGCTTGGTTATTAATGCTGAAGAACATATTGCATTTACCAAGTGTTATAAAAAATAGGGTTTTGTCATTGATTGTAAGTGAAAATAAGTGAATAGCATTCAATGAAACAGCCTTTTGGCTTATTTTTCAAAACCAAAGAAAATACTGCATTCACACACAATTAGGTAAAACCAGAATTTTAACATTGATTGTAAGTGAAAGCAAGTATACAGCTGTGAATGTACTGAATATCTGGATTAGTTTTCAAAACAGAAGTACATATTGCATTCACAGATTGTTAGGTAAAACTAGGGTTCTGACATTGATTTTGAGTGAAATCATGTGCATGCTGCAAAAAATCAGTATGAGGCTTAGTTTTCAAAAGGTAATTAAATTCACAGAGCCTTAGGTAAAACCAGGGTTTTGATATTGAGTGTAAGTGAAAATAAGTGCATAGCAGTAAATGAATACAGATTCTGGTTTAATTGTCAACTGGAAGAACATACTGCATCGACAGAGCATTTTCTAAAACTAGGCTTTTAACCTTGGCTGTAAGTGAAACAAGTGCTTAGCAGTTAATGAAACTATTATTTGGCTTCATTTTCCAAACCAAACAACATTCTGCATTCACCAAGAATTAGTTAAAACCAGTGTTTATACATGGAATGTAAGTGAAAAAAAAAAGTGCATAGCTGTCAAAGAAATAAATATCTGGACTAGTTTTCAAAACAGAAATACATATTGCATCCACACTTTTAGGTAAAATTAGTGTTTTGGCATTGAATATAAGTGAGAAAAGTGCAGAGCAGGCAAAGTTATAAGACTCTGGAATAGTTTTCAAAACTGAAGAACATACTGCCTTGACAGAGTCTTAGGTAAACCAGTGTTTGTCCCTGACTCTAAGGGAAAACAATTGCCAGCTGTCAATGAACACACTATTTGGCTAGGATACCAAAACAGAAGAATCAAATGCATTCACCAAGAATTAGGTAAATCCAGTGATTTTGACATGGACTGTAAGTGAAAACAAGTGCATGGCACTCAATGAAACCACTATTTGGCTTTGTATTCAAAAATCAAAGAACATACTGCATTCACAGACTGTTAGATAAAACCAGTGTTTTTACATGGATTGTATGTGAAACAAGCAAATAATATTGTATGAAACCAGTATCTTAGTTTACATAACTGAAAAACATACAGATTCCCAAAGCTTTAGGTTAAAGCAATGTTTTGAATGTGAGTGTAAATGAAAAGTTCATAACAGTCCTTGAAACCAGTAACTTCCTTGGTTTTCAAAGCTTTAGAAGATAATGCATTCAAAGAGCATTAGGTAAAACCAGCATTTTGACATTTCATGTAAGTGAAAGCAAGTGCAGAACTGTGAATGAAATGAATAACTGGAATAGTTTTCAAAATAGAAGTACATGCTGCATTCACACTGTTAGGTGGAACAAGTGTTTTGGCATTGATTGTAAGTGAGAACAAGTGTTTAGCAGTCAATGAAAATATATGCTGGATTAGTTTTCAAAACTGAAGACCATAATGCATTGACCTATCATTAGGTAAAACCAGTGTTTGACATTGACTGTATGGGAAAACAAATGCATAGCAGTCAATGAAACCATTATTTGGCTTTGTTTTCAAAATCAAAAAACATAATGCATTCACAGAGAGTTAGGTAAATCCAGTGTTTTTACATGTATTATGTATTGAAAACAAGTTATTAGCAGTTAAGGAACCCAGTATCATTCCTAGTTTTGAAAACAGAAGAATATTCTGCATTCACAGAGTATTAGGGATGACCAGTGTTTTGACATTGATTGTAAGTGAAAACAAGTGCATAACAGTCAATGAAACCAGTATTTGGCTTACTTTTCAAAACTGAAGAATATCCTGCTTTCACAGAGCATTAGTTAAAACGAGTGTATTGACATTGACTGTAAGTGAAAACATGTGCCTAACATTCAATGATACAACAATTGGCTTAGTTTTCAAAACTGGAGAACATACTTCATTCACAGAGTGTTATGTAAAACAGGTGTTTTGATATCAGTTGTAAGTGAGAACAAAGTACAGCATTCAGTGAAAGCACTATTTGGCTTAGTTTTTGAAACTAAAGAACATCCTGCATTCACAGAGTGTTAAGTAAATCCAGGTTTTTGACATTTACTGTACTTGAAAACAAGTGCATTGCAGTCAATGAAACCAGCATCTGGTTTTGTTTTCAAAAGTGAAGAACTTACTGTATTCACAGAGTGTGAGGTAAAACCAGTGTTTTGGCACACAGTGTAAGGGGAAAACAAGTTCATAACAGTCAATGAAAGAAGTATCTTACTTAGTTTTCAAAATAGAAGAATATTCTGAATTCAGAGGGCATTGCAAAAGACCAGTGTTATTCATATTGATTGTTAGTAAAAGCAAGGGCATTGCAGCCAATGAAACTAGTATCTGCCTTTGTTTTCAGAACTGAAGATACATACTGCACTCAAAGACCATTATGTAAAACCAGTGTTTTAACATTCACTGTATGTGTGAACAGGGCATAGCATTCAATGAAACCACTAATTAACTTGGTTATAAAAATCAAAGAGTATTCTTCACTCACTGAGAATAAGGTAAAACCAGTGTTTTGACCTGGACTTTAAGTGAAAACAAGTACAAACATTCAATGAAACCCTATTTTGTTTCATTTTCAAAATCAAAGGACATACTGCATTCACAGGGTGTTAGGTAATTCTAGTGTTTTGACATTGATTGTAAGTGAAATCAAGTGCTTAAAATTCTATGAAACCAGTATCTTACTTAGTTTTTATAATGGAAGAATATACTGCATTCACAAATCATTAGGTTAAAGCAGTGTTTTACTTTGATTGTCAGTGAAAAGTTCAGAGCAGCCAATGAACCACTATTTGGCTTTGTTATAAAAACACAAGAACATACTGCATTCACAGAGCATTAGATAAATCCAGTATTGTGACATTGACTGTAAGTGAAAACAAGTGCTTTGCAGCGAATGAAACTTGTAGCTGGCCTTTTTTGCAAAACTAAAGAACATACTGAATTCATAGAGTATTACATAAACCAGAGTTTTGCTATGGAGTGAAACAAAACCTGCAGAACATATTGCATTTACAGATAATTAGGTGAAAGCACTGTGTTAATTTGAGTGAAAGTGTAAACAAGTGCAAAGCAATGAATGAAGCCAGTACCTGGCATAATTTTCAAATCCAAAAGAACATACTGTATTTACAGAGTGCTAGGTAAATCCAGTGTTTTGATATTGAATGTAAGTGAAAAGAAGTTCATAGCAGCAACAAAATTAGTATTTGATTGTTTTTTCAAAACAGAATAATATTCTGCATTCACAGAGCATTAGGTAAGTCCAGTATTTTAACATTGATTGTAAATGAAAAGTGGTGCATCACGGTCAATGAAAGCAGTATCTTTCTTAGTTTTCAAAATTGAATAATATACTGTATTAAAAGAGAATAAGCTAAAAGCAGTGTTTTGATATTGACTATACTGAAAACAAGGCCATAGCATTGAATGGAACCAGTATCTGGCTTAGTTTTCAAAACTGAAGAACATACTGCATTTATGAAGAATTAGGTAAAACCAGTGTTTTGACTTTGATTGTAAGTGAAAATAACTGCATAACATTCAATGATACAAGAATGTAGTTTAATTTCCAAAACTGAAGAACCTACAGGATTCACAGATAGTTAGTTAAAACCAGTGTCTTGACATTGGTTTTAAATGAACACAATTGCATAGCTGTCAATGAAATGAATATCTGGATTAGTTTTCAAAACAGAAGTACATACTGCATTCACACTTTTAGGTAAAACTAGTGTTTTGACATTGATTGTATGTGAGAACAAATGTATAGCCATCAATGAAATCAGACTCTGGATTAGTTTACAAAACCAAGAACATTCTACATTGACAGAGCATTACTCAAACCCAGTGTTTTTCATTGATTCTAAGGGAAAATAAGTGCATAGCAGTTAATGATACCACTTTTTGGAATACTTTTCAAAATCAAAGAACATACTGCATTCACAGAAGGTAGGTAAAACCAGGGTTTTGACATGGACTCTAATTTAAAACAAGTGCATAGCATTCAATGAAACCACTACTTGGTTTCGTTTTCACAATCAAAGCACATACTCTATTCACAGAGTGTTTGGTAAAACCAGTGTTTTCAATTGATTGCAAGTGAAAAAAACACACATAGCAGTCAATGAAATCAGTATCTGCATAAGTTTTCAAAACAGAAGAACATACTACATTCATAGATTGTTAGGAAAAATCATTGTTTTCACACTGACTGTAAAAAAAAACAGGCATAGCAGTCAATGAAACCTGTATGTGGCTTAGTTTTTAAAACAGAAGAAAATACTGCAATCACAGAGTGTTAGGTAAAACAAGTGTTTTGACATAGAGTATAAGGGGAAAGAAGTGCATGGCATTCAATGAAACAAGTGTCTGGCAGAGTTTTCAAAGGAGGAGAACATACTGCATTCAAAGAGCATTTTCTAATACTAGAGTTTTGACATTGACTGTAAGTGAAAAGTATAGCAAAAATGAAACCTGTATAGCACTTAGTTTTCAAAACTGAAGAACATAATGCATTCACAGAGAGTTATCTAAAATTAGGGTTTTTACATTGACTGTAAGTGAAAACAATACTGAGCATTCAATGAAACCACAATTTGGTTTTGTTTTCAAAACCAAAGAAAATACTGTATTCACAGAGAATTAGGTAAAATCAGTATTTTTCCATTGATTGTAATTGAAAACAAATGCATAGCTGTCAATGAAATGAATATCTGTATTAACTTTAAAAACAGAAGTCCAAACTGCATTCACATTGTTATGTAATACTAGTGCTTTGATATTGACCATAAGTGAGAACAAGAGCATAGCAGTCAATGAATCAGACACTGGATTAATTTTCAAAACTGAAGAACATACAGCTTTGACAGAGCATTAGGTAATACCAGTGTTTGACATTGACTGAAAGGGAAAAGAAGTGCATAGCATACAATGAAAATAGTATTTGGCTTCATATAAAAATAAAACAACACTGCATTCACAGAGTGTAAGGTAAAACTAGTGTTTGCACATTGTGTGTAAGCGATGCCAACTGCTTAAAAGTCTATGAAATCAGTATCTTAGTTTTCATAACTGAAGAACATACTGCATTCACAAAGCATTAGGCTAAAGTATTGTTTTGACTTTGAGTGTAAATGAAAGATTATAGCAGTCATTGAAAGCAGTACCTGGCTTGGTTATCAAAGCTGAAGAACATACTTGATGCACAGACCAGTAAGTAAAACCAGTGTTTTGACATTGATTGTAAATGAAAACAATTGAAAGCAGTCAATGAAATCAGTATCTGGCTTACTTTCCAAAAATGTAGGACATACTGAATTTACAGAGTGTTATGTAAAACCAGTGTTTTTACATTGAATGTATGTGAAAAGTTCACAACAGACAATGAAACCAGTAAGAGGCTTTGTTTTCAAATCTGAAGAAAATACTGTATTCACAGAGCATTAGGTAAAACCAGTGTTTTGAAATAGAATGTAAGTGAGAACAAGTGCATAGTTGTCAATGAAATGAATATCTGGATTAGTTTTTGAAACAGAAGTACATACTGCATCCATACTGTTAGGAAAAAACTAGTGTTTTGACATTAATTGTAAGTGAGAAAAGTGCATAGCAGGCAAAAATCAGACTCTGGATTAGTTTTCAAAACTGAAGAACATAATGCATTGTATTAGTCAGCCAAAGGGGTGGTTCACAATATAACAATAATTGGTTGGTTTTTGTAAAGGGTATTTATTTAGGGTAGAAGCTAACAGTTACCAGGCCCCAAAGCATAAATTTCTTCCCTCACCAAAGTCCACATGTTTGAGCAAGACATCTGCCAATGTCTGCCAGGGATCAGGCCTTTGGGTTCCACTCCTGATGGGTTGCATTTCTCTCCAGGCTTAGCACTTCCTCCACAAGGTCAGCTGTAGACTATCAGGTGAATGGCCCTCTCCAACATCAGAACTGCTTCTTAAAAATCTGCTTCTCAAATCTGCTCCCTCTGTCCTTGGCCTTGCCTTTTACACTTGAGACCACACCCACCAAGGGGTGGGGCTCAACAACCTACTGACAAAGCCCAGTCAATACCCTAATCATAACCCAATCATGCCCAGATGAACAGATCCATTTAAAAGCATGATTCAATAAGGATTTTTGGAATTCATAATTACATCAAATCGTAACATGCATTGACTGAGTGTTGGGGAAAACCAGTGTTTGTAATTCACTGACAAGGAAAACAGGTGCATAGCAGTCAATGTAACCATTATTTGGCTTAGTTTTCAAAACAGAAGAACATAATGCATTCACTGAGAATTAGATAAAACCAGTGTTTTGACAGGGACTGTCATTGAAAGCAAGTGTGTAGCATTCAATGAATCCACTATTTGTCTTCATTTTCATACTACATTCACAGAGTGTTAAATAAAACCAGTGTTTTACATTGATTGTAAGTGAAAACAGGCACATAACATTGTTTGAAATCAATATCTTAGTTTTCATAAGTGAAGAACCTACAGATTCCCAAAGCATTAGGTTAAAGCAGTGTTTTGACTTTGAGTGTAAGTGAGTAGTTCATGAAAGTCAATGAAACCAGTAACTGGCATGATTTTCAAAGCTTTACAACATATTACATTCAAAGTGCATTAGGTAAAACCAGTGTTTTGACATTTATTGTAAGTGAAAACAAGTGCAGAGCTATGAATCAAATGGATAACTGGATTAGTTTTCAAAATAGAAGTACATACTTCATTCACACTGTTAGGTAGAACAAGTGTTTTGACATTGATTATAAGTGAGAACAAGTGCTTACAAGTCAATGAAATCAGACACTGGATTAGTTTTCAAAACTGAAGAACATACTGCATTGACCTAACATTATGTAAAACCAATGTTTCAAATTGACTATACAGGAAAACAAGTGCATAGCAGTCAATGAAACCACTATTTTGCTTTGTTTGCAAAATCTAAAAGCAGAATACATTCACAGAGAGTTAGGTAATTTGAGTGTTTTTACTTTTATTGTAAGTGAAAAAAAGTTCATAGCAGTATGAAACCAGTATCTTATTATTTAACATAGCTGAAGAAGATACTGCATTCCCAAAACTTTAGCTTAAACCAGTGTCTTGACTTTGAGAATAAGTGAAAATTTCTCAGCAGTCAATGAAACCAGTTACTGGCATTGTATTCAAAGGATATACCGCTTTCAAAGATCATTAGCTAATACCATTGTTTTGACATTGGCTGTAAGTGAAAACAAATGCATAGAAGTCAATGAAACCACTGTTTGGCTTAGTTTTCCAAGCTGAAGAACTTGCTGCACTCAATGAGAACTAGGTAAAACAGGTTTTGACATGGATTGTAAGTGAAAACAGTGCAGAGCATTCAATGAAACCACTATTTTGCTGCATTTTCAAAATCAAAGATCATACTGCATTCATAGAGCATTAGTTAAAACCAGTATTTTTTCATTGATTGTAAGTGAAAAGAAGTACATAGCAGTCTATGAAACCAGTATCTTCCTTAGTTTTGATAACTGAAGAACATACTGCATTCACAAAGACTTAGATTTAAGCAGTGTTTTGACTTTGAGTTAAGTGAAAATTTCATAGCAGTCAAGGAACCCAGAACTGCCTTGGTTATCAAAGTGAAGAACATACTGCATTCACAGAGCTTTAAGGAAAACAGTGTTTTTACATTGATTGTAAGTGAAAAGAAGTGCAGAGTGCTAAATGAAATCTGTATTTGGCTTACTTTTCAGAAATGCAGAATATACTGCATTTAAAGAGCGTTATACAAAACCAGGGTTTTGCCATTGCCTCTAAGTGAAAACTAATGAATAGCAGTCAATGAAAGCAGTATCTGGCTTACAGTTCAAAACTGAACTACATTCTGCTTATGCAGAGTATTATGTATGACCAGTCTTATGACATTGATGGTAAGTGAAAACAAATGCATAACATTCAATGACACAACTATTTGGCTTTGTTTACAAAACCAGAGAAGGCCCTTCATTCACAGGGGTTAAGAAAAAAACAGGATTTTTACTTTGATTGTAACAGAAAACAAGTGTATAGCTGTCAAGGAAATGAATATCTGGATTAGCTTTCAAAACAGAAGTACATACTGCTTCAATACTGTTAGGTAAAACTAGTGTTTTGATTTTGAAAGTAAGTGAGAACCAGTGCCTAGCAGTCAATAATACCATAATTTGGATTAGTTTTCAAAACAGAGGAACATACTGCATTGACAGAGGATTATCAAGAGCTAGGGTTTGACCTTGACTGTAAGATCAACACAAGTGCATAGCCATAAATGAAAGCACTATATGGCCTAGTGTTCAAAGTTGAACAGCATACTGCTTTCATAGAGAGTTAAGTAAAACCAGTTTTGAAATTGACTGTAAGGGAAAACAAGTGCACAGCATTCAAAGAAACTATTATTTGCTTACTTTTCAATACCAAAGAACATGCAGCATTCACAGAGCATTAGGTAAAACCAGAGTTTCAATAGTTAACTGTTAATGAAAACTAGTGCAGTGCTCTATAAAACAAGTATCTTACCTAGTTTTTTAAAACTGATTCACAGACCATATGAATAATCCAGTGTTTTGACATTGAGTGTAAGTGAAAACTAGTGCAGAGCTCTATGAAAGTAGTATCTTACCTAGTTTTTAGAACTAAAGGAAATACTGCATTCACAGAGCACAAGAATAAACCAGTGTTTTGATGTTGAGTGTAAGTGAAAAGTTCATAGAAGGCAATGAAACCAATAACAGGCTTGGTTTTCAAATCTGAAGAAAATACTGCATTCACAGCACATTAGGTAAAAGTGTGTTTTGAAATGGAATGTAAATGAAAACAAGTGCTTAGCAGTCAATGAAACCACTATTGAGCTTATTTTTCAAAACCAAACAACATACTATATTCACTGAGAATTAGGTAAAACAGTGTTTTGACTTGGACTGTAAGTGAAAACAACTGCATAGCTGTCAATAAAATGAATATCTGCATTCACACTGTTAGGTAGAACTAGGGTTTTGACATTGATTGTAAGTGACAAGTGCATAGCAGGCAAAAAATCAGACTATGGACTAGATTTCAAAATTGAAGTACATACTGCATTGACAGAATGTTATGTAAAACCAGTGTTTGATATTGACTTTAAGGGAAAACAAGTGCATAGTAGTCAATGAAACCACTATATGGCTTAGTTTTTAAAACAGAGGAACATACTGCATTGACAGAGCATTATCAAAAGCTAGGGTTTGGCCTTGATTGTAAGTGAAAATAAGTGCATAGCAGTCTATGAAATGATCTTCTTAGTTTTCAAAACTGAAAAACATACCTCTTTCACTGAATGTTAGGTTAAACTAGTGTTTTGACTTGGAGTGTAAGTGAGAAGTTCATAGCAGTCAATGAAGCCAGTAACTGGTCTGGCTTTCAAAGATGAAGAACATACTGCACTTACAGATCATTAGGTAAACCCTGTGCTTGACATTGATTGCAAGTGAATACAACTGCATAGCAGTCATGGCATTCAGTATATGGCTCATTTTTCAGAAATGAAGAACATACTCCATTCACAGACCATTAGGTAAAACCAGTGTTTTGACATTGAATATAAAGGAAAACAAGTGCATAGCAGTCAATGAAACCAGTATTTGGCTTAATTTTCAAAGCTGAGGGACAAAGTGCATTCACAGGTCATTAGATAAAACCAGAGTTTTGATATTGACTGTATGGACAAGTACATATCAGTCAATGAAACTAGTTTCTGGCCTAGTTTTCACAACAGAAGATCATACTTCATTCACAGAACAGTAGGTAAAACCAGTGTTTTGATATTGACTGTAAGTGAAAACATGTGCTCAAGTGTCAAAGAAACCAGTATCTGGCTAAGTTTTCAAAACCAAAGAACATATTTCATTGAGAGAATGTTAGAAAATCAGTGTTTTGATATAGACTATAAGTGAAAACAAGTTCATTGCAGTCAATGGATCCAGTACATGGTTTAGTTTTCAAAAACTGAAGAACATACTATATTTGTAGAGCATTAGGAAAAAGCAGTGTTTTGATATTGACTGTCAGTGAAAAAAACTGCATGGCACTCAATTCATTATCTGCCTTGATTTTTAATACTGAAGAACATACTCTATTCACAGAGCCTTAGATAAAACCAGAGTTTTGACACTGAATGTAGGTGAAAAGAAGTGCTTAGCTGTAAATGAAAACAGTATGTGTGTTAGATTTCAATACTGAAGAACACACTGCATTCACAGAAACTTTAGGTAAAACCAGTGTTTTGACATTGACTGTAGGTGAAAACAAGTGTATAATAGACAATGAAACCAGTAACTGGCTTTTTTCAAAACCAAAGTATATATTTCATTGATACAGCATTAGGCAAAATCAGTGTTTTTATATTGACAGTGGTGAAAAGAAGTGGATAGCAAGCAAAGTAACCAGTATCTCACTTAGTTTACAAAACTGAAGAACATACCACATTCAGAGAGCATTTGGTAAAACCAGTGTTTTGAAATTGATTGTAAGTGAAAACATATGCAGATCCTTCAAGGAAACCAGTATCTGGCTTAGTTTTCAATAGCAAAGAACAAACTGCATTCACAGAGCATTGTGTAATACCGGGGTCTTGATATTTATTGTAATTGAAAACAAGGGCATGGATCCAGTATCTGGATTAGTTTTCAATAGTGAAGAACATACTGAATTCACAGATCATTAAGTAAAATCAATGTTTTGACATTAACAGAAAAGAAAATAAGTGCTTAGCAGTCAATGAAACTTGTAAACTGATTAGGTTTCAATACCAGAAAACATACTGCATGTACTGAGTGTTAGGCAAAAGCAGTTTTTTGACATTGAGTGTAAGTAAAAACAAGTGCATAGCAGTCAATGAAACCAGTACCTGGATTATTATTCAAGACCAGTGCATAACACATTCAGAGAGTGATAGGTAACACCAGTGTTTTGACATTGATTATAAATGATAGTATGTGCATAAAAGTCAATGAAACCTGTATCTGACCTAGTCTGCAAACCTGGAAAACATACTGCATTCACAGAGCATTAGGGTAAACCAGTGTTTTGATATTGACTGTAAGTGAAAACAAGTGCATAGCAGACAATGAAACCAATATCAGGCTTAGTTTTCAATACTGAAAAAAGTGCAGTCATAGAGCATTAAGAAAAACCAGTGTTTGATATTGACTGTAAGTGAAAAAAGTGCATAGTAGTCAATGAAACCATTATCTGACATAGCTTTCAAAACAGAAGAACATACTGCATTCACAGAACCTTAGATAAAATCCAGTGTTTTGTCACTGACTGTAGTTGAAAACAGGCACTTAGCAGTCAATGAAATGAGTATCTGGCTTAGTTTTCAAAATTGAATAACATCCTGCATTCACAGAGTGTTAGGCCAAACCAGTGTTTAATATTGACCGTAAATGCTAAAAAATGCATAGCAGTCAATGAAACACTTATCTGACATAGTTTTGGAAACTGAAGAACATACTGAATTCACAGAAGCTTAGATAAAACCAGTGTTATGTCATTGACTGTAACTGAAAACAAGTGGTTAGCAGTCAATGAAACCATTATCTGGCTTAATTTTCAATACTGAAGAACAAACTGTGTCACAGATGTTTACATAAAACCAGTGTTTTTTTGCTTTCACTGTAATTGAAACAAGTGTATAGATGTAAAAGAAATCACAATCTGGCTTAATTTTCAAAAGTGAAGACATTACTGCATTCACAGTGTGTTAGATAAAACCTAAATTTGATATTGACTGCAAGTGAAAATGAGTGCATAGCAGTCAACAAAACCTGTATCTAGCTTAGTGTTCAAATCGAAATAACATACTGCATTCACAGAGCCATCAGTAAAACCAGTGATTTGACATTGTGGGTGAAAGCTAGAGGATGCCCTTCAATGAAACCAGTATATGAATCTGGTTTCAAAACTGAAGAGCATACTGCATTCACAGAGCATTAGGTAAAACCAGTGTTTTGATATTTTCTTTAAGTGTAAACAAATGCCTAGCAGTAAATGAAATCAGTATCTGACTTAGTTTTCAATATCAAAGAATATACTGCATTCACAGAGCCTTAGATAAACCAATATTATGACATTGACTGTGATTGAAGGCAAATGCAGTGCAGTCAATGGAACAAGTATCTAGGTTAGTTTTTGTGATGGTTTGAGTTTGAATTAATTATGAATTCCAAAAATATAAATTAGATTATGTTTGTAAGCTCATCTGTTCATCTGGGCATGATTAAGTTATGAGTAGGGCATTAATTGCCACGTCAGTGAGATGTTGAGCCCCACCCCTCGGTGGGGGTGGTTTCAAGTAGAAGCAGAGATTGGAGAGAAGCAGAGAGGAGATTTG